>JAOUQZ010079857.1:0-13105 GCA_028564935.1 Neosilurus hyrtlii
CACACACACACACACACACACACACACACACACACACACACACACACACACACACACACACACACACACATTTGTAATATTTGTTTATCTGTTCAAACACATGAACAGTTTTGGGTGAAATTGTGTGTGTACCTGAACACAGGCGTATTGTGTAATATTGAAGTTGCAGAGTTGACTCTGGTTGTGTGGCGCATTCAGATACTCCAACAGAGCAGAACTTTAATACACAGTTAGACAGTTTACAACATCATTACTGCTGCAGTGATGTTTAATTAGTGATGTTTAGTTAAATAGTCTACAGTACATTAACACTAATTACCTGGTTACACCTTCACATATTGTTGACCCTGAGAGAGAGAGAGAGAGAGAGAGAGAGAGAAAGAGAGAGTGAGAGCAACAGATAATGAGAAAACAAAAAGAGATACAGATAGTGAAAGAGAGAGAGATGGTGTGTGAGAGAGAGCCAGAGAGAGAAAAGTGATGCAGATAGCAAGACATGTAGTGAGAGAAAGAGACAGATAGTAAGAGAGAAAGAGAGTGAGCGAGAGAGAGATATCATGTGTGAAAGAAAAAGATAATGAAAGTGAGAGAGACAGAGAGAGAGAGAGAGAGAGCAACAGATACAGATACAAAGACAGATAGTGAGTGAAAGAGAGACAGATAGTGTGTGTGAGGGGCAGAGAGAGACAAATAGAAAAAAGAGATACAGATAGAGAGACATAATGTGTGTGAGAGAGAGGGTAAGAGAGAGAGGGATAGTGTGTGTGTGTGTGATAGAGAGAGAGAGAGAGAGATGAAGAGAGGTTCGGAGAGAAAAAGAAAGATACAAATAACAAGACAGACAGAGAGAGAGACGAGAGAGTGTATGAGAGAGGAAAGGAGGCATATAAAATAATTTTAATATTAATAATTGTTTAAAATGTGCTAAAATAAAGAAAGAGAGGAAGGTGCTAACCATTGATGAAGGTGCTGTTGCACTGTGGGAAAAGTCACAAGAGTGAGTTACAAAACCTACATTTATAACAGCTGTTACAAAATTAATTAAATAAAACAAAGTGCTCTCACCTCAGCAGTGTAGGAGACACAACCTGAGAAAGAGAGAGAGAGAGAGAGAGAGAGAGAGAGAGAGAAAACCAAAGACATGAAAACTCCTCTGAACTGAAGACATCAGAAAACCTAAAGTTACAGTTTACCTCTGACTTACAAAGCACTGACACTGGAGACTCCTTCAATAGATCATACATAAAGAAATCTGTACACACACTGTACATGCCCCTGTATACTGTTCACACCCTCCTGTATACGCCCCTGTACACGCCTTTGTACACACCCCACTATTCAGGCTCCTGTGCACACCCTTGTACACACCAGCCTATGTGCCCCATGCCCCTGTACACACCCCTCTACACAGTCCATCACAGGGCAACACACACAACCATTTTCACTCACACATTGGGGCAATTTGGAACAGCCAATTAGCCTAATGTGCATGTCTTTGGACTATGGGAGGAAACCACCGTGCCTGGAGGAAACCTATACAAGCGCGAGGAGAACATGCAATATTCCCACAGAAACGTCCTTGTTGAGCCTGGGACTTGAACCCAGTACCTTTCTGCTGTGAGATGGATGTACTAATCGCTGCATTGCCCCGCCCTGATCTGTTACTTAAAGTTTCAGAACCGCCTGTATTAGCTCACTTAGTGCTGTGGTGTGAATGTGTGTCCCAGACCTGCTGGTGTTGACTTTAACAGGGTGTTGATGCTGCTCTGGATCTCCGCATCTGTTTCTGGGTTCGCAGACAGAGAAGCAAAGTGGAGCCATGAGAACCTGAGAGTGGGAAAAAAAACCCCAACACACTCGCATTAATGTTAATGCTTTATTAAGAATGAATCCCAAACCGCATTGTACTGCCCAGATATTCCACTTGTTCACATTAGACTTACATATCCTGAGAGATCAGGCAGTTCTTTTTCATCTGAAATGAACAAAAATACCAGAGAAGATTGTTGTAAGAACATTTATATGTGACGAGCATGATGCACTTATAAATATCCTCATTTTATTGTGTGTATATGAACGAGTTTATGATCAGGTAATCATCTAAGTAAAAGTTTTATCATATATGACCTCATGTTTCAGTCTCAATCTAGCTAATACACGGAACTCCTGCCGCGATGTCATAAACTCGTTTCCTAATGAGTAATACAGAACATTCTGCACCATATTCTTCTCTCCGATGAGGAGGACGAGCTGAGGAAGTTCTTGGCTTTTTGACATCAGTACATTCCCCAGCACAAACTCAACAAGCTGTTTTTTATCTGGAAGCTGAGGCTGGTCTTCAACGACGATTTCAGCCATTTGTTGCAGAGTGAGAGCGTCGACAGCTTCCAGCTGAGTGAGACATGATTAAAAAAGGTGTGATGGAATATAAACAGAAGATCAGAGGTTCTGGAGAGGAAGACGTGACTGTACTTACAGCATCAAACCCAGGATTCAGCAGGTACATCTCCTTCACCGTGGAAAACTGAGAGAACACACCCAGGTTCAGCACTATCCACTCAAAACTGCTGTTACCCATGCAGGCACCTACAGGAGGTGATGTGGAGTCAGGTCAGATTGAGCATCAACACTCTGTTTTTCGGGAAATTTAATCTGTCTTGTGTTTTCTTTTATCATGACCAGAATTCACAGCATGCCGAGCTTTGCATTTGATTTTTAGATCAATTTAAATTGTTCATACATTCATTCATTTTCTACGCTGCTTAATTCGAATTAGAGTCGTGGGGAGGCTGGTGCCCATCTCAGCCGACTCTGGGCGAAAGTGGGTGGCACCCTGAATAGCTCCCCAGGCCATTGCAGGGCCAGCACACACAAGCATTTACACTCACTATCACACCTAGGGGCAATTTGCATTTACACTCACTATCACACCTAGGGGCAATTTGGAACAGCCAATCAGCCTTCTGTGCATCTTTGACTGTGGGAGGAAACCACAGAGAAATCAGAGGAACCCAGTGCAAGCAGGCCCAATTTTAGATAGTTTTAAATCTATTTATATATTGAGGATTTGTGATAGTTTAACCTATTATTGTTCTTAACATGCCCTGCAATGGCCTGGCGAGCTGTCAAGGGTGTACTCTGCCCTCGCCCAGAGTCGGCTGAGATGGGTGCCGGCCTCCCCACGACCCTACTTAGGATTAAGTGCTTCAGAAAATGAATGAATGAATGAATGTTCTTAACATTATTGATGCATTACATTCCCTAAAATCAGTGAAAAAACCTGTTGAGTCTCTCTTTCTCCCTCTCCCTCTCTCTCGCTCTCTCTCTCTCTGTGTGTGTGGGTGTGTGTGGAGGATCAGTAATACCTGTGGAGTTTTGCTTGGACAGGAACGGAATGATGAAGGTCTCATAAATCATACGGGTTTGGTTCTCGGCCATCTGGAACATGCTGGTGCTCATCAAACTCACACTTAATGGAAGAATTTAGATAAATTATCCAGGGACCCATTGATCACAAGGTATTGGGGTGTACAGATAAGAGGTGGACTTACAGTGTCTGGAAAGTTTGGCAGGAAAACGGTTTAGCACTGAGGCAATGCAGGTACTCCGGCGTCAGAGAGGGTAAGAGAGGCTTCAGTTTGATATGAAACCACATGGTGACGAATGCCTCATCTGTCAGGCTAGCGCGTTCCGGGTCATTGATTTGCTCTATAATGTCCTTAAAAGGGGAATCTTCTGAACTGAAATTCTAAAAGACAGCAGGACATTAAGCATATTTTTATTCAGCTTTTAGAGTGCAGTAGAATTACGATGGTAATTCTCAGTGATGTTACAGGGGTGTGTCAGTACAGATGTGTGTGCATTGTATTACAGTGGTGTGTGAGTGGTGTTGTAGACCTGTATCAGCCTGTCAGTAGTATTACAGAGGTGTGTCTGTAGTGTTACATAGGTGTGTCATTATGGTTACAGTGGTGCGCCTGTGGTGTTACAGTTATGTGACAGTAGGGTTACAGATGTGTGTCAGTGGTGTTTCAGTGTAGTGCCAGTAGAGTTATTGTGAGCGGACCGTGTGAGCCAGTCGGTTCAGGAGTGTGTTGAGGTTCCAGGATAGGTGCATTACAAGACTGGTAACCGTTTCCTCTGTGATGGTAAAATTACTTTTTGCTACACACTGCAGTATTTTGGCTGTATGTTCCATCACATTAGTCATCTGGAACAACAAGATGTCACACACAAGTTACCACTAGCTGGGTATATCATGCACCAATGCATAAATATTATTATTGTATAAATACTGCAATCTAATTATAATATTCATAATAAGCATTATATGTAGTGTATCTTACAGAACATGTGCCCTCCAGAGTGACCTTGCAAGTGTCCTGAGTTTCGTTCATTGAATTCTCCATATCACTATAAAAAACCCACAAAAACAAATAAATGAAGCCATGGCAAAAACTGCACAATACCCTGTTCACACATACACATTCTCAGGACACACAGTGCTAGCTGTGACGAATAGTGATAAATGTACATTGGTCTTTTAACTTGTAGACTGTAGGTCCAAAAACATCTATACAGTGTGAGAAAAAGGGATCGTGTACCATTTAGTCGCATGCTGAACATACTGGATGTAGTTAACACGACTTTGGCGGTGAAGATTTCTAACCCTTACGACCTCCTGCATTCTCTGACTCTGTGGCCAGACCCACAACCAAATGTGAATGTGCGAATGACATATAAATGTAGCATATGAATGTAAGTGTGTTTGAGTTGCAATGATTAGAAAATGAATTGAATCAAACCTGGTTTTCTTATTTATATTATTCATGGGTGCAGGATAACCAAAATTTATAAAGGTTTGGTTTGGTTTCTGATATTTTCTCGTGTCATTAAGACTCTACATTTGCACACTTGAATATAATTAATACTCACAACACTTTATGAAAGACATTAATGAGGGCATCTGGTATGTCAGTGAAGAGGTATCTATTCAGGATCGGAACAACGTTGTGTTTAAACCACCAATTAACGTCTGTAGGATCGAAAGTCATCTGATCCAATGTGCTGTGATTTTTATACGGTGCTGCGAGCTCTGCCAGCGTCCAGTTTAGCATTGCCTGTATCAGTGTCGCGCTTCTCATGTTGCTCAGGTCTTGCTGTAGTGAAATGAAAGAGTTATTGTCAATTATTAGATTTATAAGGAAAGATGACATTCTCACTTGAACCATACATAAAGTATTTTCTAGAACTTTAGCATCACACTGGCATTTCCTCTCTTATCTCCTACAGCTGTTTAACTCAATGTTTCAAAAGAAAACCTGCTTGTCTGAATACAGTAGTGATTGCTTGCTGCTTTGGGTAAAAAAATTGCTATGAAAATGTATGAATATAAAAGTTTACCTCATGTGTGAAGGATACAAATTCTCTGACAAAACCGCCAAGAGGTCTAAATGTAGACATGAGGCCATTCACTGCCTGGGGAAGTACAGACACATCAACCCGTTACATTACATTACATTACAGAGTTCAATCACAACATCACTATTTTCATGAAAAAAGAGCAAACAAAAAATCTCAGGTTCACTGGTGAAGAAATAAATAGGAATCTGATACTGGCTTTAAAATGGTCATCCAAACCACTGCGAAATGATATACCAAGGGGCGGCACGGTGGCACAGTGGTTAACATGTCCGCCTATAAGCAAGAAGGTCCTGGGTCCAGGCTACGGTGTATCTGTGTGGAATTTGCATGTTTCCCATTTGCTCAGGTAGGTTTCCTTTGGGTTAACCAGTTTCCTCCCACAGTCCAAAAATATGCTAAATCACCCCTAGGTGAGTATGAATGGTTGTATGTGTGCTGGCCCTGCACTGGTCTGGCGAGCTATTCAGGGTGTACCCTGGTCTTGCCCAGAGTTGGCTGAGCTGGACACCAGCCTCCCCGCGACCCTAATTAGGATTAAGCGGTTCCAAAAATGAATGAATGAATGATATACGGGGGTGGGCTGAAAAGTTCATAGGGTGAGTAAGAAGGAGTAATGCCAGAGTAATGAAACATAACAGCTTCTATACCAAGGGGGTCCAAGTGCTGCAAAACCAATGGAAGATGCGTGTAGACCACAGGGGGGACAATGTTGGAAACTAAACCACATTTGGTCAAATTTGTCCTTTGCATCACGTTCATCTTTATTCTTCAATTTTTGGGACAGTCGTAACAAGCATTTCATTGTACTGTGTATGATTCTGTACGTGACAAACAAAATTGAATTTAAAATTTGAATCCTATGAACTATTCAGCCCGCCCTCATACAGCTGGAGTACTTAATACATATGATTTAATGGGATCTATTAAACATTTTCCTTTAGGATTTAATGCTTTAAATAGTTTTGAAAAGTCCAGTCATTCTTGGAGATTTGATGAACTTTTAGAATTCCAGTGAAACCTCCGTCTGTCAGATACAAAACCACCGTAAACTTAAAACTGTCTTCACCCTTGATTTCCCGGATTATTAGGGGGGATCGGCTGTCCGGGAACCTCAAAAGTCCAGCAAACGCTAATGTCCCTACCCTTTCCCGGACATTATTTACTATAATCTGTCCATCAATCACCATTATTCAGCAGCAGTCCCGGACTTTTACAGCACTTATCTGACACACGATACACGATATCATGTTTTCACAAACTTAAGGAGCGAATCAGGACATTCTTTTATCAGGTTCATTTTAAATGTGGGTTCCGGGTCGTCGTCACTGTCCTCAGTTTCATGTAGCTCTCCTGTCACTGATGCCACTGATGCCACTATCCGTTCATCGGACATTATCTCGTGCCCCTCTGCTGCTTCATTTTCGTCCATCTACTCGGACGGGAACGGGCCGGACAGGAGGGAAGTTTGAAAGTCATGACCGTCCTGGATTTCCATCATCGATTCCCCGGACTTTTTTACTCCGAGCATTTTTCTGGCAATACCAAATAATGTCCGGTGCCAGATTTTGTACGGGAAATCCGAAATCTGGGATATAGGAGTATGGGAAATTGAGGGTGAAGTGTACTTGTATTTCATTACATCACAACCACCAGGAACCTTCTGTTCTGGTTCTCACAGTCACATGTCTTGAGCCTGATGTTTATGTAAATGTATAGTACTGAGTCCTAGACTCACCTGTGCAAATGGGTCTTGTCCTGCATTCCAATCGGTACCATTGGCTTTGAGTTTTAGTGAACTTATCAGGCTAGCCAGAACCACACCCTGTGACTCATTGGTCAGTCCAGCTCTCTCAGGAAACAGCACAAGTTCCGCGATTTGCACTGGAGTCAACAAGTGTAGTACATCAGTCTGAATGGAGCCAGCAAGGAAAAAACAATGAAGAAAACATTAAGAACAGATATGAAATGATAGCAACATTTACAAACATGATTAACAAACACTGTCTAGCTTCAGTCCTCAGGAAGAACATAAAGCACAGCTGAAGAATACACTGTCAACACTGAACAGCTCGCCGATCCATCACAGGGAAACACACACAACTATTCACACTCACAATTTGCAACAGTCAATTAGTGTAATGTCCATGTCTTTGGACTGTTGGAAAAAAACCATGCAAGCATGGGGAGAACATGCAAACACCCTGGCTGAGCCTGGGACTTGAACCCAGCACCTTCTGGTTGTGAGGTGGAGGTGCTAACCACTACACCACTGTGTAAATACAGCATGAAGAATGGAGTGGACGCAGTGATGTTGGTTGTGTATAGGATGTGTTGAAATGTCTATTCCGAAGGGATAAAGAAGAAAACTTAAGATCAACAGGTTATTCAAAATTATTGGTTCATTCTTTTATTCATTCATCATCTCGGGTCAGGTTGTGGGGGCAGCAGCCTAAGCAGTGGGGTCCAGATATCCCTCTCCCTAGCCACTTCCTCCAGCTCTTCTGAGTGGATGCCAAAGCGTTCCCAGACCAGTCGAGAAACATAGTCCCTCCAGCATGTTCTGGGTTGACCTCAAGGTCTCTTCCTGGTTGGAAATGCCCAAAACACCACACCAGGGAGGCGTTCGGGAGACATTCCAATCAGGTGCTCAAACCACCTCAACTAGCTCTTCTCAATGCAGAGGAGCAGCAGTTCTACTCCAAGCTCCTCCCGGATGACAGAACTTCTCACCCCACCTCTAAAGGAGAGCCTTGTGAAGGAAGCTTATATCAGCCAACTGAATCTGCAGTCTTGTTCTTTCGGTCAATACCCAAAGCTTTTGACCATAGGTGAGGGTAGTAACGTAAACTGACTGTTAAATTAAGAGCTTTGCTTTCCGGCTCAGCTCCTCCACAACTCCTCCACTTGGGGCAGGACCTCATTCCAGACCCGGAAGGTACATTCCGGCCTTTTCCAGCTGAGAACCACGACCTTGGACTTGGAGGTGCTGATTCTCATCCCGGTCACCTCACACGCAGCTGCGAATCGCTCCAGCGAGAGCTGGAGGTCCCGGCTCGATGAAGCCAAAAGGACAATGCAATTTGCAAAAAGCGTATTGGTAAAAGCATTTAATTTGGACTTAATCCTGCAGTGTGTTTTAACTGGAAGGAAATTGAAGGATTGTAGATTTCCTGTGTGTCTCTAAAGCTTGATAAGTCCTTGAGATTGGACACAGAGTTTACACAAGTCCCTGTCTTACTGTGTGTCTCTTATAAGCCAGAAAATTCTTAGAGTCAAAACCCAGATGATATTTAACAGTGAGTACCCCATTAAAGAGTCTGTTGATAGAGCTGAAGTCTCTGAATTGGGCCAGAACTGAAAAGGAACCAAAATTCTTCATGAGCCAGTCCTCCTTAGTGTCATTGGGATGCACACAACCTAACACACACAGAAATAATGTACTCTATTAATATATACACATACAATGCTCATTCTTGATCTCACCTTTAAACAGTAGTCACACCTTTCCAGACGGTGTAAATGAACAGTCGACGGAGAGAAAAATTATGTCTGTACTTGTCAGTTTCATCCTTTAATTGCCGTTGGACCTGACTCGCGGACGGACTACAACCTAATATGTAACGGGTGAACCGGAGCTGTGCTGGTCAGAGACCATATGACGAGAAGCTCATTTGAACTGATGAATAACAGATGTGTAATGGAATTAAGTATAGTATAACTGGCATGCATGTAACAGGTCTTCACTGGGTCTGAAACAGATAGTGACGTACATCCTCCAGGGTATCGTGAGAGTCTAGAGCAGCAATGGAGACGACTTTCTCCACCGGATCTTTTTCTTTCACAAAGTTTCTATCCGTCGGGTTTCGGCCTGTCACCGTTTACAAGATCTGGAGAAGTGTGACTGCTATCTTATCTAAAGTGATACTGTATTATGGAGACCTCTGAGAACACGGTAGCTTATACTTTACACTAGACAGAAAGAGCCTAACAAATGAAGTAAGATCAAACCGGAGATTGTGAGATGTTAACTAGAAATAAGATGGAGGTGTAAGCTTGCAAGCTTCAGATCATTCATAATTCCAAACAGAAATGAAACCCATTACATTCTCCATTGGGGAAAAACACTGTCCAGAAAAGAAAATTTCACACTTGCTTACCTGCTGAGGCATTTCTGGCCAGGAAGGGATGCATAAAGTGTGAGTAGATCCACTGCTGTCTCTGATGATCCAAACTGGAGAACTCCTGACTCAGTTCCTGAACCCTATAACAAGCACCAAAACATTACCATGGATGTAAATGTCACTAGGATGGACTATTTGGTGTGTGTGTGTGTGTGTACATACACAGTTTGATAAGTCTGGCAGCTGAAGTTGTTGTAGCTGAGGCAGGTGAGTGAGCTCTGAGATATGGAGGACAGCAGTGAACTCAGCTTACTCTGCAGCCACACCCTGATGGCGTCATCCTCCTGTAGCATAGTGGCATTGACCCTCATTCCTGCAGACATGTTCAGCATCGGAATGCCACTCCATCCCGATTTCTGACAGGGACATCAGAATATTTAGGAGTGGAACTGTAGTGCAGGAATATCACCAATCTTTAATTTTCTGGATAAATTCCTGCCTCTCTCACCATAAGCTCAAGGACATCGAACAGAGCATCAGTCAGACCCTTCAGATTGAGGATCTCCTGCTCTAGTGACTCAGGGTTGGCTGGGACACCCAAACACATCAGGAATTCTGTAGTGGACTCTTTAGTCTGAACAAATACACAGAGTAAAACGAGACAATGAGCATCCAAGTGTAAGTTGAACATGGGAGAAAGACATGTTCCATATCCCACAATTCCTTGTTCCTTATTCCTTATTTTTAACCGACTTTGATATTCCCAAGTCCTTTTTCCTATCCCTTATCCGTTATACGTGCGCACTCTCTCTCTCTCTCTCTCTCTCTCTCTCGCTCATTTCTAGCCCATCTTTGCTGATTCCTGTTCCTTCTTCTTTATATTATAAACCTTTTCCATATAACACGATTCCTCACTGAATTCTCACTCCTTCTCTTTCTATTCCAGTTCTTCTGTTCTGTATGCATGTTGTCCTCATCAGGGTTGGCTTGGATCTGGAGTTTGACCCAGGAACAGTGGTGTGAGGTAGGAATAACCCCGAATGAAACCACCAGTCCAGCAGAGGGCACCGTGCACTTATATTTAGATCTATGGGTGAGTAGTAGTAGTTTATTCCCCCATTTGTTTTTGGGAGGAGGAAGGAACCCGTCATAGATGAGGAGAACGTGTGAAAGTCCTTAATGACAGTAACCTGAGCCCAGGATGAAACCTGGAGCTGTGAGGCAGTGATGTTTCCCACCGTACCATTGTGGAGCACTCATACCGTTTACTGTTATAATTTTCATTCCAAAATAAGTCTTAATTTTACATAAAATAAAATATATGACATCACTGACATGGCTCTTCCTCCTCTGTGTTAGTAAACACTTTATCATAGTAATTGTTATTTGTGTGTGTGTGTGTGCGTGTGTGCGTGTGTGTGTGTGTGTGTGTGTGTGTGTGTGTGTGTGTGAGTGTATAAATGAGTTTGTGTGTGAAGGTGTGTGTACAGGTACATAGGAGTGTGTAATTGTGTGTGTGTGTGTGTGTGTGTGTGTGTGTGTGTGTGTGAGTGTGTGTGCAGATGTGTATAAATGTGTGTGCAGGTGCATAGGTGTGTATGAATGTGTGTGTATGTGTGCAAGTGTGTATGAGTGTGTGTGTGTGTGTTTGTGTGTGTAGGTATGTGTAGGTGTATAGGTGTGCAAACGAGACTTACATCTGCAGGGCTTTGTTGTTTAAGTTGTGGAAAGCTGGTTCTTCAGGTTACACCATGGAAAGTTGACCACATGATTTAAAGACAAAGAAAAAACAAACAAACAATGAGACTCAGATGGATTTTTTCCTCATTAATCTGCATATGTCACAATAAGATTTTTGCTTTGTCATAGTGGATAAGCCGTTGCAGAATCTTATATTTTCTTTGTTCAGTGTAAAACACGACTGAATTTTCTGTTCAGAAACATGTTTAGAATCTGGACTTACTCGTTTATCGCTGTACATAAAGTTCCTACAACACACACAGAAATCACATAGACGTTAGTATCACATCTACACATGTTTTAACCTCCTCTCACTTTAATATCAGAGTCCTGTTTATTTTAATCTGCATTTCCACTGAACAGGTTTCTTTTAAATCAAATCAGTGCTTATGTCCATGTTTCAGCTGAGGTTACAGATCATCCCAAATAAACTCTAAATGACTGGCATTAGTGACGCCAACTTCCTGAACCACAGGGGACATAGGGGTTAAAAAAATTCAAATTAAGAATTAAAAACAAACAAACTAACAAAAAAACCCGAAGGGAGGTTTCTATAAACTATTCTTATTTCAGCACTTTTTCCGTGCCGCTATTGGTTTTTATGACATTTAAAAAAAATTTAATCTTAGATAATTGAACCTGATTACATGCTGCTTCGTTATAGAGTATCATAAAGAGGATGAAAAAAGATTTCAGTTCATATATCTCATGCAGGCATTAAAATCCTCAGAACCCTGATCCTACACCTGGTCATCGAAAGTGTTAGAATATTTATATATAAGTATTTATAAATAATAGATTTCTGTACTGTGGGAAGAAGGAACATTGTGTAATACATACCGAGGCTGATTACTCCTGAGAACAGGAGTAGAAAGAAGTATTGCTGCTTCATAGTGAGAAGAAAATCATGAACTGTAAAAATATTAAAGAGTTTAAGGTGTTGCCGTCATCATACATCAGAGGATATACAGATCTTTAACCTCCAGGTACAGATATATACCTACAATTACAGAAAAATAACCCATAGTTAATGGTATATAACCTACAGGTACAGATATATACTTACAGTCATGGCTAAATATCCTATAGGTACACATATATATAAACTTCAAGTGCAGTTATTCATTCATTCATTCTCTTGACTGTTTAATCCTAATTAGTGTCAAGGGGAGGCTGGTAAGGGCAGAGTACTCCCTGGACAGCTCACCAGGCCATATATATATATAAATATAAATTCCCACCCGTCAAGTATTGCCTTCCCTATCACATGACCACCACTAACGATGGAGGGGCATAAGCATGCACATGCCCAATCCGTGACATGTAATACTACCACCCACCTCTTTTTGAACAGATATATATCATATAGGTACAGATATATAACCTACAGGTACAGATATATAACCTACAGGGGCAGATATATACCCTATAGGTACAGATATTTAATGTACAGGTGCAGATATATAACCTACTACTTAGGATATATTCCTACAGGTTCAGATATATAACATATAGGTTCAGATATATAACCCACAGGTACAGATATATAACCTACAGGCTCAGCTATATACCTACGGGTTCAGATATATAACCTACAGGTGCAGATATATATCCTACAGGTAATGATCTACAGGCTCAGGTATATACCTACAGGATCAGAAAAATAACCTACATGTACAGATATATAACATACAGGCTCAGATATATACCTACAGGTATAGATATATAACATACAGGCTCAGATATATACCTACAGGTACAGATATATAACATACAGGCTCAGATATATACCTACAGGTATAGATATATAACATACAAGC
>JAOUQZ010079874.1:0-17446 GCA_028564935.1 Neosilurus hyrtlii
GCAGCTAACTGGGTTATCAAAGGCCGGCCATGTCTCTCACTGTCTATGGTGAGAGGAATGTAAAAGAACCATTGCTGTCATTTGTAAAGAGTAGGCCATTGAGTTGCCATCAGATGGGCTGACGAGCTGTCCAGAGTGTACTCTGCTCTTGCCCAGAGTCGGCTGAGATGGGCGCCAGCCTCCCCGCAACCCTAAGTAGTTTAAGTAGTACATTAAGTGGTTCAGAAAATAAACGACGATGAATTGTTGGTCATGAAAACTCCACAGATCAGCAGTTTATTTAAAAAAAAAAAAAAGCTGAAACCAGCTTATCTAGACACCAACAACCATGCCATGATCAAAATCACTGAGATAACACATTTTCCCCATTGGGATGTTTGTTATGAACATTAATTTTATGCACTGTGTGCAGTATTATATGCATTATGCTGCTGTTTGGATCACTGCAATAATGAACAGAGGTTCACGAGTGCCTTATTACATTAAAGTGAGAAGTGATTGTATATGATCATTCCTAAGGAACTCAGAGGATTGTTTAATTGTGAATTCAAATTAAAAAGAATGAGTGGTTTCTGTGCTAATGTGGTTGGGCTAAGTTTAAGCTCTCCAGCTCAGCAAAATAAAAATGCATAACAACTTACTGTACCCAAGCTGCAAGTTATATATAATATAACTAACAGTATGGGTAAATGTTAATATATGTTAGTATGTGTACTGAATATATGTCCATGAGTTGGTGTTACATAAATGTTAAGGGTACAATTGAATACACGACACATGTCTGGATATTTATATCTGATAAATTAAAATTTCTTTTAGACCGTCTGGCATAAATGAAACCAGTTAATTCATTTACCGAACTACTTAATCCTACTCAAGTGAAAGCGGGGTACACCGTGAACAGCTGTCCAGTCCATTGCAGGGACAACACACACAACCATTCTCACTCAGATCTAGGGGCAACTTGGAACAGCCAGTTACAAAGCAGTGGTGGCTCCGTGGTTACGGCTCTGGGTTATTGATCCGAAGGTTGAGGGTTCAATCCCCACCAAGTTGCCACTGTTTGGCCCTTAATCCCCATTTGCTCACTTGTACAAAAATGATAAATGTAAGTCACTCTGGATAAGGGTGTCTGCCAAATGCTGTAAATGTACATGCAGTTAGTCTAGTTTGCATGTCTTTAGATTGTGGGAGGAAACCCGTGCAAGCACGGGAGAACATGAAAATTCGACACAAAAACCACCTTGCTGAGCCTGGGACTCGAACCCACTGTTGCTGTGAGGTGGACATGCTAACCACTACGCTCCTGTGCCGCTATGCTTAATCTCTACGAACTGGCGAGCTATTCAGGGTGTACCCTGCCTTTGCCCAGAGTTGGCTGAGATAGGCTTCAGCCTCCCTGTGACCCTAGTAGGATTAAGGGGCTTGGCAAATGAAAGAAAGAGTGAATGTATTGCTTTCATTTATGACAGGTGGTCTAATAAATTTGTTAAGCACTATATGTACTTGAATATGATTATATATGTCTCATCACCTTTACCGACAGAAATGGAGAAACATCACACCAATTTTTTTTTTACAGAATAAACTAATGCTCATGTGCACAAACATATCTATAGAGCATTGGGATGGGGATTGTCTGTCACATCCTAGTCCAGCTCATCCTAGTGTGGGTTCCACTGCTCTGCCGTGTCGGATTACTAACCACCAGCCCAGTTTACTTTCTCCTTGTAGTTGTGTGTATACTGTAGTGTGAAATTGCCTCCCTCAGTACTGGCTCTTCTTGTTTACTCATTTTTGGCTTTTTGGTCTCTATCTGTTACTATTTTCTGACTCATTGCACAGTCCAAATGTGCCAATAGTAATTACAACTCAGTTTGAATAAAAACATAACATCAGACAGCATGCCAGTAAATAATTTAGCATATTTGGGTCTGTCCCCTTGTTGGTGTAATCTGTGCTATTATTGACCCAAGACTTTGATGTTTCATATTTATAATATCACAGAACATTACTATAATAGTATACACTCATACAGTGCACATGGATTCAGCTGGACATCATATTTTCACAGATATTAGTTGCATTCCTTTCAAAGCTGGACTAGATCGGACATTTGTTTAATAAGCTACTGAAATGCTTCAGAAAAAGTTGAAGTCTGTAAATAAACTCAGTCTTCTTGTTGTATACTATATTGACTTGTCTTTTGACTAAACTTGAAACAAACAGGGGTGGCACGGTGGCATAGTGGTTAACATGCTCACCTCACAGCAAGAAGGTCATGGGTTCAAGTTTCTGTGTTGAGTTTGCATGTTCTCCCTGTGCTTACATGGATTTCCTCTGCGTACTCCAGTTTCCTCCCACAATAAAAAAAGACATACAAATTAGGCTGCTTGGCTGGTCAAAATTGAATTGAAAAGTGCACTAGCCTTTTCTTTACCAATAACAAAAAATATATTTTAAACCCATTTCATTCAGCCAGATTCAGTTTTCCATTGGGTACAACAGAGCTCCCAAACCAATTTGCACAACATGCAGCAAAGCGCTGACATTCAAAAAATGCTAGGACCTTTAGGTCACGGTCAAAAATCTTGAGTTTTAACCAAATGGAACAGAGCCCTAAATTAAAAAAATCTGTCAACACTTTAGTCCAAAGGCAGCCAGAATGAAAATAATTTAAACCAGTCAAAGCACAAAACGTTCACTCCAGAGGAACTGATTTAGCAGGCTTTTCTGAAAATATCTTACATCAACACAATACACAATGCTAGCAAAAGATCTTATCATATACAGTCTCACACGAGATGGGTTAATTAATGTGGGTGCGATTATGACTTCATGCCCAAGGAGCAGTGGAGGTTGGGGGTGGGTGGGGGTGTTAATACTTTCCTTGTACACCTTATGTTGGCTTTTCTTTCATTTGAAAAGCCTGTTTATCAAATTGCCATTCATTGGCACCAATTATATATACATATACATAAACAAAAATCTTACTGTCGTGCCTGAGTGGTACAGTAATTATACCTATTTTCTCTGGGCAAAATTATGCAGGTTGATTTTGTTGTTTTGTCAGCATGGAATCAGTGCTAATGCAGAAGAATGTAATTTGTAACTAAATAAAATTGTTTAAAAACATCAGACACATTAATATGGTGGTTAAAAGTATGTAGATGGGTGAAAAAGTAGTAAAAAAACTAGTAGCACCCTTATTGTGTGAGAACATTTTAATGGCATGATTTGGGTTGTCCCCTTAGAAAGAGGGGTCACTGAGAATGAATGCAAAGTTATTCTTACTGATGACCTCTAATGAAATATTTCTGTGCTGGATCAGGTGACTGTGAAGGCCACAGCATATGATTTACATGATTTTTATTCTCATCAAAGTATTCAGTAAGCCCCATGCCCTGTGTACGGAGACAATGCCCTCCTGGAATACAGCCCTGTAATTGGATATCTATGGGAGATTTTTGATTTGTGCGTTAGAGAGTGCTCTTCACTGCCATCAGCATTAAAACTAAGGGAATACCTTTTGGAAGAATGGGCTTTAATCCTCTAGTAGAGAGGCTCCCAATGCTGGTCCTGGATGACTCCCCTGTCCTGAACATTTTAGTGCTTTTCATGTGTTGTCATACCCACTTCAAGTCATGAACAGCTCATAATTAGCTAATTAGTAGAATCAGGTGTGTTGGGGAAAAGGAATACACTAAAATGTGCAAGGCAGAGGTACTCTAGGACCAGAGTAGGGAACCTCTGCTCTTGTACAGCCCCAGCACCTCCTGGAAGAATGACAGCATATGACAGTGATTCTCTTTTGTAGTCCAACATCTTGTGAAGCAAATATAGAAAAAAGCTTTCTTATATTATGTATGTACCTTACAACAGGGGTTATCAAACTTTTTGCAGCCAGTGACCCCTTTAACTGTAAAATTAATTCTGTGGACCTGTTTAGCATGGATTTATTTCAGGAATTCGACAAAGATATTCATATTATCTAAGTCAAACCTGCTAGATCTGGGTTGACTTTGGTGCTTGGATGCCATAATAAAAAAATATTTAAAAAAAGGAAAAAAAATCCTTGATTCCCTGGCTATGCTTCCCAAGTCCTTGGAACTGCTTGGGCCATAGTTTAAAGCACTGCTATCACTGCTAAACAGAAATTAACATTAACATTTTTAATGCGTTAACCATGTAGATTTTTGAGACATAATCACTATCTGTTCAGAGAAACAAAAGTATTTAAATAACTAAACATAATTATAAAGCACATTTATTTTATTTAATTTTTTTATAAGTCAGTTGTAGATGATAACTGCCTGAAGTTAATGACTCACAGACATCACCAGATGTTCAGTATGTTGCATGGTGATGCTCGGTCGGATTGCTCTGAATTGTAGCCATCAGTTCCTGGGGCTTTGGCAGTGTGGTTCTTTACAGTTCAGAAATGACTCTGCTGCTGCTGTCAGTCAGTAAACATAAGTGAATTGCTTTAACTAGTGAAGTGGAGGACATCGGGGTATCAGGCGCTACAGTGGGCGCTGTATGGTTTTGGACCCATGAACTGAGCAAGGCCTATGGCCTGCCAATCTGAAATGTCATAAATGTCATATATTTGGTCCTCCATAAATTTTATGCAAATTGCTGGACTTCCCTATTACACATACTGGAATTATTTATTGATTATTAACAGCATCCATATGAATACAGAAATTGTAATATCTTTGGAATGAGTGATCATATTTCCTTTATTTAAAGACATTTGTAATCCTGAAATGAAGAACTGTCCAATGAAGTAATCTCTAATGATTGCTGTCCTTAAACACGGAACATTGAAACAAAATGTCGGACCTTGAAAAGGGACAAAATGTCCGTTTTAAGCGATAGAGGGCGTCAAGTTCAGACCCTTCAGGTCAACTTGACATATGATGTCATTTCTCAGAAAAAGCCTAAAGTAAACAATGTCAGCAAGTGTAATAGCAGAAATTACTGGTGGCGAACCGAAAAGATGGTAAGCTTGAAGGTATAAAAGGAGGGACCACTCAGGGTCTAGGAATCAGTGATGGACATGAGGAGGAGCTTGAGGGACCAATCAGAGCAAGGTCAAGTTTACATTTTATATGTTGAGACATGATGTCATAAGGGACCGATCAGAGTCTAGAGCTTGAGGATGGTAGACCAATCAGAGTGGAATGGGCACTATGTAAACCAATTGCAGAGCTGGCTCGGGGTCCGAGGTTTTTCTCAGAGAACAGTTTTTTTTGTGTGAATAATTGTATGCTTTTTTTTTCCTAAAGGCTAAATAAACACCTGATTTGAATCTCTTGCGTCGTGAACATGCCACCAAATTACAGAAAGCAAGATTTCACACTCATCTCATTATCAGTTATTTGATCAGCTAACTATCAGTGGTTCTGTAGTTCCTTTTTTCATCACATTTAGTCAAGCTGTTATGGTAGTCGTTTCTTTTCTTGGTCTACTATATTGGATATAGATGCATTTTTTTAATTGTTGTCTTTGTTGATAGTGTACAGAATAGTTTTTTTGCTTATTTTATTAGAAGGAAAAAACCCTTGTAATGAATCATCTCATTTTCAGGGGAGTCTTTAATACAAATACAATACATATTAATAATACAATACATAATACACCCAGAGAAAAAAGTCTCCCAAGCATAGCCACTCCACAATCACTGCCTCCCTTATAAACCCAGATATATACAGAAAATCTACATGAACCCATATAAAGCTACATAAATATATTTACACATACACATGAGAAATATCACAAGGGTAATTAGAAGCATGAGCAAGTTTCTTGGAAATAAATAAGGAGAGATGCCTTAACATGTTGGAAAGAGGTAATAGATTGAAGTAAGTATATTTATTCATGTATTTTTGAGTCTTTTGACTCTGATGGGTTATCCTACAACCAGTCGAATGTGTAAAAGCTGTAGGCATGTTTTATCAGTTCTTGGTATTACAGTGAGTCAAAGTGATTGACAGATGGAACTAGATCTGGGGTATTCTGTGATGAAAGTGTTCATAATCATATGTCACAGAATTTTTTTCCAAAAAATATTTTCTCTACTGAATTAAACATCAATTCAGTGCAGCTGCAAAAGCTGTGAAACCTGAAAAACCTAGACACCTTCCCACTATCTCCCACAACCAGGACAGGAGCAGCCTTTGACCATGGCTAGGAGGAATAACTGACAGCTCAGAGCGCTCATGTGTTCATGTGGCTCAGAAAGCTCTTTATCATCCTTGAGACCTTTGAAGTATAGTTTTCTATATAAATGTGTTATTTACTAAACCTTTCACTGAATATATCTTAGAGATTTACACTACATGTATATAAAATGTAAAGTTGAAACGTTGTTGGATCGTACTTAACCAAGAGACATAGTTGGCTAATTTATGTATTTTGAACCCCCTTTGAAAAACTCACATACAGTGCAGATTATTATACACTGTACTGTATAGATTACAAAAGTGTTGGTCACGTTGTTATGATAGAAAGTTTCCAAAGAAAGATGGTGTCAGTGGTGTGTCATATTATCATCATTCCCTTGCATTTTACAAGTTTTGTTACTTATTGAAATCTTTAAGAATCCCCATAAGATAAAACCACTTGAATACATTCTGATACTGGTTCACTGGGATACAGGCTCATCAGTCAAAACTCAGTGGGTAGGGTTTATTATTTTATTTTATTTTTTTGAATATATAAACACAAGTGCCAATCCAAGTACAAGATGCATATTATAATTTTCAAGTGTTTTTTTGCAACATTTATAAGATTTTTGCTATTATTAGAAATGTGATAGAAAGCCAAAAAAACCTCATAATTGATGTTTAAGATCTCCATATTTAATATTCCTGACAATCAAATAAATGCATTCCTTACTTTGTTTTTACATATTGTTGGCTGCAAGATATAGTTAGAACTAATATAGTTAGAACCATGATTAACCCATAGGAATCATCTATCGTCCCATTTCTGTTTGAAATCTACCATAGCAACACCCCACATAGGACTGCCAAGGTAACAGCCAGTAAAGTGTAGGAGGTTTAATGTAGGAGGATATAAAGAAAGTAGCTATAGTTTTAGGATAAGATGCCATTTCCCAGCACCCTGCAACACCTTGTTTTAAATATTTTCAGTGGAACCCTCACACGTTTTATTTGACTACTTTAAAATACAGAGTTGCATGTTCTCCCTGTGTTGGTATGTGTTTTCACCCTGTACTCTGGCTTCCTCACATAGTCCACAGACATTAGGTTAATTGGCTACTCTGAACTCTATCCATAGCTGTGAATGTGAGCGTGAATAATTGTTTTTGTGTCAGCCCTGGATATGGGTTGGAGGCCTGTTCTGGGGTTCTTCTACAACCCTGACAGATAAGCAGTATAAGGAATTTATGGATGGATGGATGCATTTTTATTTTATTAATATTGCAAGATTTGTCAGTGGTTGGATGGAAATAAATAATTAAATTCCAAATTCTGAATACCAACACTGGCATCTAACTAAATTAGATGAGCTTGCTACACTTCTCAGTTTATTCATAGCCTACAGATCAAACAGCGATTTTTGGATAAAACATTTTTTAAAGTATTTATGGAACATTATCAAAAATAATACATATTCATCTCATATAGTTTGCATTTGTTAAGTGTTCCCAAACTTGAATTAGCCAATAAAAACAATTAGGTGCTTTCCTGGGCCGGGCTGCTAAAGCCTTTAACAGAGTTTCAGCAGAAATAAGTTAAAGCAGTGATTATAAACTTTTTGTCAACAATTCTAAAGGCTTCTCGGCTCAAGAGATTTATGTTTGAAAGTATGTTAACTTTGTGTGTATGTTGTTGTTGCCTCTTAACCTAGTAAATCACTTTCTGAATGTCTGAATGTCAGTGGCACAGGCAGTTGTTAGGATGCAATTAGGCAAAAGAGCCTAATCTTTTTTTTTTTTTATATGAATCATCTAAGCAGACGTGTTTAATTTAAACCCGAGGCTGAAATTCTGCAGATTAAAGATGGATAAGGGACTGTGCTGGACTGCAGAGCAGCATAATGAAAACTGTAGTGGTGCAATTACTGAGTGCACAATGTGTCATATTGACACTGAAGCATTGTAAAGAGTGATAAAAAGATTCCTAAGCAACCTGAAGGAGTTACTTTTGGCAGCCAGGGTCAAAGGTCAAATTAATCTGAGTAAAAGAGACAAAATGCTCTTCTAATGGTTGCTAGAGATATAACAGGTCCTTATTTCCCATTAGACTTGACCTTTTCTAGCTGCTTTCTTCTTAACCCTTAATTTCAGCATGGAAAATAGGTAGGCATGGAAGGTTAGAGGGATGTGCAGATATTTGCCTTTCTAGCTCCTAAAATGCATTCAATTTGTGCATTCTTTTTAGTTTCTGTACTACTTACGATTCACAAATAGTTTATGTGCATGATTCCAACTGAGACACAAAAATGGTTAGAATTTTATGCTAGAAAAAAGAAATATGCATGTTATTGAAATAATAGGTGCTAGTTGCATAGTAAGAGATGTGTGGGAGAGCAATTGTGTGTGTGTGTGCGTGTGTGTGTGTGTGTGCGTGTGTGTGTGTGTGTGTGTGTGTGTGTGTGTGTGTGTGTGTGTGTGTGTGTGTGTGTGAGGTGGGGGGGGTGAAAGAGAAGGGCCCTGATCATTAGGCTAGAGGTGTCTTATAGCCACTGCAATGCACTTTCAAAGAGGGAATCAGAACATACAGAGAGAGAAAAAATGGATGGAAAGAGCACACTGTGATGAAGGGGAAAAGGGAGCACATGTTGGAATGAAAGTGAGTAGTTTCTGTGCACTCTGTCTACATTTTGTCCTCTTATGTGTCCATAAAACTGGTAAAAGCAGAATAATAATACCCCATACCACAAGCAATTTTGCTGGTTGCAGACCAAGCGCAATTGAGCTCTGAATGCAGGTACATTTTCTCAACACATCAGACGAGAATGTCCTTTAGTTTCAAACATGCAACGTGCACTTGGAATAGATGCTTTCTGTAACTGCGGTCATAATTTGTGAAGCCTCAGGCATAAAAGAATTGGATCGTACAGACAAAGTGAGAATATTAAAGTGCATCAATTTTTAATGAGAGATGAGTTATGAAGTTCTCCTTACACCAAGTACAGCACAGCAAAATCTTTTATCATTATTATACTTATAATGAGGAAGAAATATACCCAATATATTCAATCCTGTGTATCCAAATGGTTTAAAGCTAAATGTGCTTTAGCACAGAACTTGTGGTACTTGTGTGTCTTTTAATAAGGTAACCAGCTAGGTTGAAGATATAGTCAGTTGTTTTTTTTGGTGGAGTGTGTTCTGGATATCCATTGTGTGGGTCTTAGGTGAGAATAAGTGCAGAAGCAAGAGGGAGTTGTAAAAGTTTCCATGCAAGTGTGCCTTGCTGTGTAACGTTATATTTGCTCCTATTCAATAAAATCTGCAGATTTTAAAGAAGTAAACATGAAAAATGGTGCCATGAGCTCCTTAATGAGTACCAGTATTGGTCATCCTTACAGCATAATTTGTGCGTATGTTATGCGTTTAAGCGATACAGATGCTTATTTTAAAATAAATCACCCTAAAAAGCATTAAACTGTGTGATTTTTATCCCGTGGATTATTAGCGTTGTGCTAAACTAAGGCCTTTAGCAGCTTAGCAGTTGTTTTTCCCCGGAAGTGACATGGGCGGGGTTGACATGGGCGGGTTCTCTTGTGGAGACAGCGTTTTTGCCAACTGTGCTTTCCTTTCAGTTTCTTTTAAGTTGGTTTAGGAACAAAAGGAAATTTTTTTCTTAAGAGTTCTGTGCTTGTTGTTTGTGCAGCTCAGCATCGACTGATAATGTGTTATGCTACACGGGTTAGCGATGCAGCAGAGTTAATCCAACGTGTTGATGTCACTACCAGGCTGGAACAGCCAATCAGAAAGGCAACATGTCTCTCTGCATGCCTAGAGTCATAACACTTGCGTGCACTTTGAAAACAGGCACGAACTGATGTTGCCCGAAGGAACCACCAATGTTATATATGATTGTTTTAAATAGCTAGTAACACTAATACACCACCCTTTATATAGTAGATTTTATATCTGCTATATACTCTTCTGTCTGTAAGTATTTGAATGGCAAGGCTTTTTTTTTTTTTGGCTGTACACTGAAGATTCAAGATCAAAAGATGTGCATGAGCTGACAGATTAGAATCTTAGCATTTATTTCTTTTTGTTTCCATCTAAATATGTTAAACAACATAGAACATGGCATTTTTGCTGTCCAACTACCTAATGATTAGGTGAGCAAAAGAATCTTAAAGTAAATGGGTGTAATGGCTCAATCATTTTCCCTTTTATCTTCAATTACAAAGTGGCTTGCGGTTTTCCATAGACAGCTCTATGGTCGTTGTGTTGGTTTATCCTTTGTAAATACAAATAAAGAGTTAGCCTTTCTTTTCACATGTATCTCACCGCACAGGGGAATCATATTCTTCATGTTTTTAAGCTTGTTAGGAAGTTGTGGTCAGAACACATGGTGTACCATGATTACAGTATTCATGATGCAGAGAGCCAACAATGGCAGCTTGGCAGAAATGGTGCTTGAGAGTAGAGGGATGGAATGGAGTTTGAGTTGGGGCATGAATGGACAGGTTGAGGACTGTTTTGTGGCATGCGTGGACAGGTTGAGGACTGTGTTGTGGCATGCGTGGACTGGATGAGTACTGTGTTGGGGCATGCGTAGACAGGATGAGGACTGTGTTGTGGCATGCGTGGACAGGATGAGTACTGTGTTGGGGCATGCGTAGACAGGATGAGGACTGTGTTGTGGCATGCGTGGACAGGTTGAGGACTGTATTATGGCATGCGTGGACAGGTTGAGGACTGTGTTGTGGCATGCGTGGACAGGTTGAGGACTGTGTTGTGGCATGCGTGGACAGGTTGAGGACGGGGACAGTGTTGGAGCATCCTTAGGATTCTGCCCACCACCCTAACCAAGATAAATAGTGTTGAGTGGACAGGATGAGGACTATGTTGTGGCATGCATGATGGATAAGATCAGGACTATTTTGGAGCATGCATGGACAGGATGAGGACTGTGTTGGGGCATGCAAGTATACTATGAAGACAGATGAGGCATACATGGTTGGGATGAAGACGGTGTTGTGGCATGTGGTGATAGGATGCTAATTGTGTTAACATAGGCAGGAGGTGAGGACATTATAATAGCATGCAGTGGTGGGGTGAGGATGGTTTTGTGGCATGCAGGGATAGGATAAAAATAGTGTTGGGGCTTGTAGGAACAGGATGAGGACTGAGTTGGGGCATGCAAAGACAGAATGAGCAATGTGCTGAGACATGCATTGTTAGGATGGGGATTGTGTTTGAGCAAGCAGGGACAGGGAGAAGATTGTGTCAGGATATGCAGGGACAAGGAGAGGGTGGTTTTGTCACATATAGTAATGGGATAGGAAAGGGTAGGGATTGTGTTGGTGCATGCAGGAACAGAATGAAGACTCAATTGTGGAATGAACTGAGGCATGCAGGGACAGGATGAGGACTGTTTGGGGGCAAGCAGGAATAGGGTGCATCCTTAGGGTTCTGTCCACCACCCTGACCAAGATAAAATGCATGCTGAAGATTAATAAATAAATGAATTTATTGCTCATTATAGTGGGTTTAAAAGGGCACTCTGGGACTGTTACATCATCATTTTAAAGTATAATAAGCGGCAGTAGTGGATGTTTATAGGAATGGTCTTTAATATTTCTGTGTATAAAATCCATTCTTGCTTTGTTAAAAGCTAAAAACAGAGAGAAGAGCGAAATAAATATGAAACAATGTCAAAGAGAGATGATGATTATGTGTGTATTTGTGTGAACTCATAAGAGAAAGTGATAGAAAAATACAGAGGGAGCCGATGTGTGGGTGTGTTTATGTGAGTTCTTTCCTCTTTGAGCAGCCCACAGTAATGAGTCACTACCTTGCGATCCTCCTCAGCTGACTGTCCCATTTGTAATAGAGCAGCTTCATATTCACAACACATCAAATAATCAGGCATCATTACTGCAACAAACTTTAAAATAGATGACAAGTACACAAGCCAACTCCTACCATAATCCACCACCCACATTAAACATCACTTTTCGACAAAATCTTCTGTTATGCTGATGTGAAAAGGTCTGCACTGTAAGCCCCCCCATAATATGTAACTCAGAAATGCTCTATTGTTTAAACTGCTATTGGAGAATATTGGTTTCGGCTTTTATCCAGATTAGTTTCACTTTTGTGGGATTATGTGTTTTTCATCAAACTCCAGAGTCATGGTGTGTAATAAAACCTCCAGTAATTTTCCTGTAATTCTGAAATATGTTACAATAATGCACAACAAATGTCCTCAGGTTAGAAAAGCACTCAAAAGCCATTACATAGGGATACAAGCACTCACAGTTTGCTGAACACAAGGTTTTGTCTTTAAAAAGGTCATTTCGTATTTCGTACTGCATTCTAATAAGCTTGTACTGCTGCACGTATTTGTGTACTGCTCAGATGACTGATATTAGTTGAGATTTGTTGAGAGTTTTCTATAAATAGTCCTGATTGTTGTAATGCACTAATGTAAGGGGTATTCTGCTAAATTTGCAAATGTCCACTTACCTAAAACTGTTTATATTTTTAATTACCTTTTGTGTGAGCTACTCGGAAGGTACTGTGACGCATCAATTTTTGTTCTGCAGCACATTGTGTGCGAGTTTGTCTGTCCAGAGTCCACAAGTGCGTGCTCGGTCCTAGTTATTCCCTTTCACGTGAGCTATATACTGTTCATAGAGAGAATTCTTTATTGTCAAATGTTGCATGAACAATGAAAATTAGTTTAGCAGCCCTCTGTTTAACAGCAATAAAAAAAAATGCACAAAAGACAACTAAGCTAACTACACTAAGCTATATATGTACATATACCTACATACACACATATAAATAAAACTGTATATACACAGATAGACACATATACATATATATCTTATATAAGTAAACATATAAATCTATTAACATATTCACACTTGTACAGACTAATACATTTATCCATATATTCACACATATGCACACACACACACACAAGGGTGCATGATATGTCAGTGGTGCATGTCATACACAGGGTGAGAGGTAGAGCTTTTAAATCATAGAGTGCTTAAATGTTATATGATGTTCGAGACCTTCTCTAAACATGAGTAATGCACTTAAACATGAGTAATGCACTTAAACATGAGTATTGCACTTAGAGTAATATTGCACTGTCCAGGTAAATGGACTGAATGATGGTAGTGTAGTTCCAATCACCCACTTTGCCTTCCTCACCACCCGCTGCAGGGCCTTCCTGTCCTCTACAGTACAGCTGCTGAACCACATTGTACAGCAGTATGTCAGGAGGCTGTTAATGGTGAAGCGGGAAAAGTTTTTCAGTAGGCGGGCTTGTCAAAAAACTTCCTGAAGAAGTACATCCTTTGTTGTGCTTTCCCCACCTGGTGGGAGATGTTTGTGGTCTATAGAAGACAGAGTACTCAGTTTGTTAGATCTCCTGAAGTCCATTATCATCTCCTTTGTCTTAACTCCTTTGTGTTAAGGTCCAGATTATTGTTGTTGCGCAGATGCTGGAACTCCCTCCTGTAGGCTGACTTGTAGTTATCTATTATCAGATCTATGATGGTGATGTCGTCGGCGAAATTGACGATGGTGTTGTTGGTGTAAATGGGGGAACAGTCGTGTGAAGAGGGAGAAGAGGAGGGGTCTGAGAACACACCCCTGTGGTGTTCCGGTGTTCAGGATGAGAATAGAGGAGAATATCTTGACCTTCTGAGGTCTGTTACTAAGCAAGTCCTGTATCCAGGTGCACAGTGAGCTCCATAGTCCCAGGTTGCCCAACTTCTGAACCAGTTTATGTTGGAGAACTGTATTGAAAGCGGAGCTGAAGTCTACAAACAGCAACCTCACGTAGGAGTTGCTGCTAAGAGGGCTGTGTGGAGGGCTGTATTGATGGCATGTGTGGGGGCTGTGTGGAGGGCTGTATTGATGGCATCCTCTGTTGAGCTGTTTGCTCTGTATGCAAACTGATGCGGATCAAGATCAGCAGGGATGGCAGCCTTAATGTAAGACAAGACCAGTCTCTCGAAACATTTGATGATGATGGGCAACTGGGCGATAGTCATTCAGGCAGTTCACTGTGCTCTTCTTAGGAACCGGAAAAATGGTGGCTGTCTTGAGGCAGGTGGGAACCATACATTGTTGTAGCAAGAGGTTAAAGATGGTGGTTAAAACCCCTGCTAGTTTATCTGTGTGTGCTTTAAGTACCCTTCCTATTATTCCAACTGTACCAGTAGCTTTTCTTGCATTGACTCTACAGAGGTGGCTCTGATCTGGTGCTGCTGTATCTGAATGGGGTTATCGCCCCTCTCTGGAAGAGCAAGGCAAGTGTGCTCTGTTGTGTTGGTCAAAGCGTGCAAAGAATGGTGTCCAGTGAGATGCTGTCCCCTTCCACATTTTCCTTTTGTTGTTCTCATCAAAGTGCTCCTTGATGAGTTGTTTATATTTGTGCTTAGCTTTTTTGATTCCTCTTCGCAGGGCCCGGCATGCCTCTTTGTAAGCCTGCTGGTCTCCTGACTTGAAGGCATCATCCCGTTCTCTTAAGGCGTGCACCTCACCATTGAACCACAGTTTCTGGTTTGTGAACACTTTAACAGTCCTTGTTGTGGTCACATTCTCAGTGCAGTAATTTATGTAGGAGAGCACACCTGATGTGTGACTCTCCAGGTCTGTCTCCTCTGTGAATGCTCCCCAGTCAAAACAATCCTGTAGAGCTGCAGTGGCTTCCTCAGTCCATACCTGGACTGTTTTAACTGCTGGTCTTTGGCTACAGATTTTAGGTGTATAAGCAGGAATCAAGGACAGAGAGAGGTGATCTGAGAATCCAAGATGTGGCAGTGGGGTGGCTTTATAAGCATCTGGATTGTTGATGTTAACCTGGTCCAGTGTGTTTTTCTCCCGCGTCAGGAAAACTCACATTTTATAGAATCCAGGCAGGACAGACTTCAGACGTAAGGTCTCTCGACAGGTCTGCACTGTACCATCAGATACTCTATGTCTGGACAGCAGTGAATATCTTTGATGATAGCATTGGAACACCAGTTGTTGTTAATGTAAACACACAGGCCTCCTCCGCGTGTCTTACCGCACATGCTGGTTCTGTCTGCTCTGAAGGTAGCATGGCCTGCTAGCTCAGTCGTGCTGTACGGGGTAAAGCAGTCCAACCAAGTCTCCGAAATTACAGTTACACAATAATCCATGAGCCGTGAATTAAAGCACAGTCCTAACTCATTCATCTTGTTGTTGAGTGACCGGGAGTTGGTGAGAAATCAGAATGGAAGGTTTGTAGGGGTTTGCATTTAGCTAAGCCCTTAGCCCCGCTGACTTCCCCCTCTTCTGTTTCCTGTGTCGCCACCGTCTGCGCCACTTCAGCAGGAGGATGAAAAGAGAGAGGTTCACAGGATTACGGATCTCTGGAGGAATGAAGTACCAGCTTCTATTATTGTCGGATGTAGAGCAGTATTTGTCCAAAACCATGGGCAGCTTGGCCCTACTATACTGCACATGTGCAGCTGCCAGGGACGGAGCACGGAAAATAAAATAAGACTACCCAAAATAAAGAAAACAGAAGATGTAGCTGCTAAAACACAAAGAGATCTGGGCTGATGCATCTACCTACGCCGCCATCTTGCATCACTGCATGTTGCATGTTACTTGCATGTTACTATTATTAGACATTTAAAGACTTACGGAAATTGTACTAAAGAGCGACTGGTGGAATGAACACCTTTTGTGTGTTATGGGTACTCAGACACAAGCATGCTCTCTCTAACTTGAAGATGAAGTTGAACTTCTAATTATCTAATTAGATCCTGGTGTTAGACCTATTGGAAAGCTCCTGTCTATGTTAATGTAATGACTATCATAATTGAGAGCTTGTTAGAGTCACATGTTTACTCCACCAGTCATTTCCCTAGAGAGGATAAATGAGAGATGAATTCTATGAAAGCAGCTGAAAATGTTTTCCTTTTGGGTCATTCATTAGCATAAATGCATGTGATAATCCCCAGCAGAGGATCTTCTACAGAAACAGTATTGGTTCAAGTTAAGGAAAGTAATGTGCAGCAGTTGACTCTATATTGTTGTTTGAAAATAATTACTTTAGTATTAAAGTGGTTCAGCACTGCTGCCTCATAGTAAACAGGTTCCAGGGGAAAATCTACTGGTTACCCAGGGCCTTTCTTTTGTGGAGTTTGCATTGTCTCCTCATGCATGCATGGGTTTTCCCCACTGCCCTAGTTTTCTCACACAGTCCAAAGACATGCAGGTTATGTTGACCAGCAACACAAAATTGTCCCTAGGTGTGAATGTGAGTGTAAGTGGCTGCCTCACTGTTTTAGCCTCTCATGATGGTGACCTGTTCAGTGTGTACACTGCCTTACTCCCAATGTCATCTTCGTTTGGCTACAGCTCAGCCATGACACACAATGGATACATGGTATAAGTGGCAGTGGTGGCTCAGTGGTTAAGGCTCTGGGTTACTCTTTGGAAGGTCAAGGTTCAAGCTCCAGTCCTACCAATCTGCCTCTGTTGGGCCACTGTGTAAGGCCCTTAACCTTAATCTGCTTGGTTGTATAAATAAGATACAAATGTAAGTCGTTCTGGGTAAGCGCGTCTGCCAAATGGTACCACAAAGCTTCTACTGTTGGGCCATTGAGCCCATGCCTTAACACTCAAATGCTCCATTTTATATGGGATGAATATATAAGTTGTTCTGGATAGGGCAGCCAAATGTATTAATGCATAATCTGTACAGTTTACCGTGGATAACAGAATGAAAATTCCATCATTAACCATGAATACTTAAAAAATAACTTTCCAACACTGCTTTTTTACCAGTATGTTTTAGTTTTTTAAGACTCTTGTTTTCTGTACAGGTAATGTCACAGGCTGAAGGACAGCAGAAAAACCTACTGCACTCCATCGAGTCTCTACCGAGCCGTGGGCCTCTCTCCTCACTCGATCCAGACCTGTTGCTTCTCAAGGCTACGTCTGCAGCGACTTTAAGCTGTCTAGGAGAGTGCCTCAGCATCCTTCAGCACAATGTCTCCCAGGCAGCCCGTAACATCACCACACACACAACGGGGCTGAACACAGGTGAGTTACATTTGAGCCTGACCCGTCTGGACACAGTGTTGTAAATGACATGAGTTGTAATGGCAGTCAACGAAGATTGGAGGTGTTTGAGTGTGTGTCTGTGTGTCAAGTCAAGTCAAGTCAGTTTTATTTGTATAGCGCTTTTTACAATGGACATTGTCACAAAGCAGCTTTACATAG
>JAOUQZ010079941.1:0-17439 GCA_028564935.1 Neosilurus hyrtlii
ATATATATATATATATATATACATATATATATATATATATATATGTGTATATATATATATACATATATATATATATACATATATATATATATATATATATATATATATATATATATAAACACTAATCATTTTACTTTAAGGGCGACTATCATTTTACTTTAACTGCTGTTCCCAATTGCCCCCTAGGTGTGAGTGTGAATGGTTGTGTGTGGTGGCTCTGCGACAGTCTGGTGAGCAGTTTAGGGTGTATCCCGCCTTCGCCCAGTGTTGGCTGTGATAGGCTCCAGCCTTTCATGACCTTAGTAAGATTAAGCGGTTTGACAAATGAGTGGGAGAGTAAGTGATATTTCCCTTTAGGGGAAAATATCATTTGAAAATAAATCTTGCCAGTGCACATCCACATGTGCCCAAAGGTACTTAAGATGATGGGTGTTATATAATGTCATAAGGAGTAATCTAATTAGACTGTACACCCTGTGAACAGATAAGGTTTCATTTTGAGGTGGGTGTCATTACAGTAGAGTTTATTGCTAAATGACTGTCGTCTACAAGAGAGTCATGAGGTCATATTCAGGACACTGGGAATAAATACGGTACAACGTTCCGCCATTCAGCCATTATAAAAAGTTTTAATGGCATCTGATTTTCAAGTCGACTGTATAAGTCTGTTATAGGTATGTCTAAATAGCGCAGCTAGGCATCAGAAGGCATAGTGCACTATAACTGATGATGCAAATACTTGTTGGAATGTGCAAATATCACTGCCTGGTGATGGCCATCTAATGAGAACTAAATTGCATTTTATGGCTCCAGCCTGCCCTGCCACCAACCAGTGATGGTCTCTCACCCTAACAGCTATGCCTAATGGGTTTACTACAGGAAGATTTGATTTAAAAGACACATATCACATATAAGGAAACTCCACTATCACCATCTACAGCTTACAATGTGTTATTACAACAAATACTGTATATGCATTGTACCATACTCCACTGTACTAAGATCTTCCTAATGCAGAGTTCAATACACTGTTACTTCCATCCGTTCAATTGAACGGGTCTTCATCTACTCTAAATCTTATATTAAAGCATTCAATGCAAATGTATATGCAAATTATGAATGTTAAAGAATATGAAAACATGACTTAATGAACAGGAAATAACTCGAAACAGAAATGAGTAGAGAAATGCATGAGGTGCAATACTGCTCTCCTTCTCTTTTTTGAAAGCCTGTCAGAAGACATCTGGTAAATCCCATGGGATAATACAATAAAAACTGTTAGAACAGAACCTTTTTACTCTCATGCTGTCAAGTTTGAGTGTCTCAACAAATACTATATCTATCAGAGCAGTGAATTTATAGGGGGAGGAAACCAGAGCACCCTGATTCTGGACCCACAGTCCAAAGACCTGCACATTAGGCTAACTGGTTATTCCAAATTGACCCTGGGTGTGAAGGTGAGTGTAAATGGATCGTTGTCCTAGTGCACTGGGGGCTTGCATTCCTCTCAAGAAAAACACAGGTGGCCCAGTGCATCATGGGTGTGAAGGAATTTACCTTAGCATATATGTATCCTTTGTATCTGCCGGGTATAAATAAGATTATAAGCTTGTCAATATTTGTAGAAATTCCACCAATTAAAGTGATTAACGGAGACCAAAATAAGTACAGAACAATCATGACTGATTACAGACTAGAGTAATGCAGCTGAGTTTGAGAAACTGTCGGAATTCAAATAGCAAGCTGACATTGCTGGCATTTCTACCTCTGAATACATATTTCTAGTGTTTCCATTTGAATCAAGTCCATGGATGGTAGAATTCTTATTTAATTAAAAAGAACACAAAAAAAAACTCTTCCTGTTAAGCCTGTACTTACTTCATTTTCAAATATGAATACAAACACACATAATAATATTTAAACCCTAAACAGATGCAAACATTTCTACTGCATTAATCCCCTAATACAAATAAATACCAATACTGCTGTCACCATCAAACTCACCAGATACTTATTTAAAAGATTCAACACTTCTTTCTGACAGATGCTGCTACAGATATGTTTAAAAAGACCTACACCATATTCCTCGTACATCCACAGACAGTAAGATCTGTCGATATTGGGACAATAGGTAATGTATGGCCCAGGACGAATATATTCATGCAGAATACGTGATTAGAGGCAGGGCAAATCTGAAATGCAGCAATAAAAGCCGCCAAATCTCTAATCTTTATTTTTAAACTGCAATAGAACATACCTGGTACTCAGCTGAACCTGAGTCTATAATTTGGTCCAGTAAAAACATATCTAAAATTATGGGCAACTCTATTTGGTTTGCCAATATTTAAACATCTCTAGCAGTGATGATGAGCATGGAGGGAAGATCTTAAACGTGCGCGCACACACACACACACACACACAAAAGAAAGAAAAGGCATAAGTAGCATCCGGAGAGTGCAAGACTCCGGCAATCCCCATACATACCAAAATGTCAAATTTCGTCTTCTCTCAAAATGTAAAAATTTGTGTCTCCCAAATTTGACCTGGATCATCTCCAAAATTCAGCGCCGTATTCTTTGTCCAATGCCTCACCTCCGGTAAAAATTTATGAATATCCATATGTAAGACAACACCCCCTGCTGGCTCTTTTGAAATATGACACTTCCAAAAAATCATCCAATCACACAATGTGAAAGAATCCTTTAAAAAAAATCCCTGAATCCAGGATTTCATCGAGGTCATTTCTAAATTGTAATAGTGTCTTCCTTGTCATACACCCCACCTCTGCTAGACATTTCAAGACAGAACCGCACCATTTTGTGTAACCATACTTGAAAATATATGAACCAAATTAAAAACATAACCTCCTTGGGAGAGGTAATGCAAAACCTGCAGGACCCAATAAAATTAAAATCAACAGGGTCTACTATAGTGTACAGTTATTAATCTTGGGGGACAAAGAAAGGTTTTCTTTACATTTTGGATCTAGATCCGATTTGGTGACTAACTGTAGGGGGATTGGCTAAAAACATAATCAGTAGGGGATAAAAGTAGAAATTCTGAAACAGTACTGTAAGTGAAAACCGATAATGTAGCCTGAAACAGAACAGTTGTATTTTGATATCATACAAGAAAGTTATGCAACACTGAATAGAACATTTTATTTAGGTAGACAAGGGTTAAGGAAATACAAATCTCAATGGGTATCTGCCTGTTTCTTGTCCCTGGCTATCCTGAACCATTCATGTCACAGTAATAATTGATAAAATAATACTTCTTATACCTTAAGGACAGCTGGAGAAACTACTTGGCAGAGTAAAGCAACCCCTGAAACTGTCATCGCCATAAAGTGTGGTAAGATAGTGGTTAAGTGGTTATTCTCAGGTCTACAGTAAACTTTATATGAGACACAGTATTTCTGGACTCGTGAACTTTCCTACTTAAGATCCCAACCATTGACGCAAGCTCATGTAACACTACGGCACAGGTATAATGAGCACCAGGTAGATCCAGTACTAATGTGCAGCTGAAGTTGGGTTAGAATTCTACAGCAAACTGTGACCATATAGACGTCAAGCAGAAAAAAAGCAAACTGCTGATTACTAGGCCTTATCAAGTATATACCCTGCTAAAAATGCACAGGATGGTACAGTGGAAATGGAAGAGATGACCTTTTACAGGGCATGTTTACCACCTCACCAATGGACATTCTTTTCATTATTAACAGAGACGAGATACAGGGAGACAGAGAAAAGGGAGAGAAAGAAGAGGTGTAGAGCGCTGTATTAACCAGGGATCATTGAAATGCTTCCCACTCGGGTCTACATGCCATACTACTTCTTAAAACTAACCATTTTTATAAACAACCTCAGTGAAAACACAGCTTCAATGAAATGGCATGTCACCCCTGGTCCAGTGTCTTCCTGTGAATAGCCTAGAACCAGTTAACCACCTTTTAGAGTTGCAATTATTTTGGTCATACAATTGTTGTACGGTGACGTGGATTTAAAAGTTATGTAGGGGCATTTAAAGCCTATCTCAGCCAACACTATGCAAAGGCAGAGTACACCCTGAACAGTTAGCCAATTCTTTGCAGGGCCATCAGACACACACAACCATTCACACTCACACTTAGGGGCAATTTGGAAACCAGTTTGGACTGTGGGTGGAAACCAGGGTACCTGGAGTAAAACCACACAAGCAAATGAGAGCATGCAAATTCTGCACTGAAATACCTCGCTGAGCCTCGAACCCAGGACCTTCTTGCTGTGAAGCAAATGTGCTAAGCACTATGCCACCATGCTGCCCTGACTGCATTAGATGGACCAAAAAGCTTATAAAATTCGTAGACCTATCACAATAAAGCTGTAATACGTCACAGGGCATAGACCTGATGTCCTGATTACCTTTTATTTTTTATTTAATTTACTTTAATTCTGACCATCTTTAAAAATCCACAACAAGGATGTATGACAGCATTTTTTTGTTGCAAAACAAGTGAATTTTGAACAATACCCCCACAACCATATTAGGAATTTGTTCAATTTTCTGCTGAAAAAGATCAGCAGGAAACTTAAACATTCCACCAGTTAAACATCTAGCAAATGAATCTATGCAGTTTTTCCCCATGCTGCTTCATTTAAAGTAAAGACAAACAGAAACCCGTCAACCTACAAATAAATATAAGGACACACTTTTTAATCAACGCATAGTGCACCTTACATATACCTGATCCACCACAATAAAAACAACAAAAAAATCTTATCTTCCAATGACTCACATCACTAGCTGACAAGCATGGTGAAAAGATAAACACAAGCCAGGAAATTTTTATAATTTCTAAACCCCATAAACTTTTTTTTGTCTTGGAAATCAGGGATGAAAATAAAATGATGGCTTCTGTCCAGCTGGCAATAGCTTGCTGTATGAACCATCCTGCGGTATTACCTTTATACTCGCTTCTTAATTTCACAGTACGTCACTCTGGCATACACCACTTTCCAGTGCTATATATGAACTGCTCACTGCCTTTGCTGAAAAGCACCCAGTCCTTTTAAAGCTCAGATCATAAGAGCAGATATGTGAGTAATGTGGTGAATTCATCACATAAAGCACTTCTGTCATTGATAGTAGATAATGACACACTCTTTATTAATCAAGCTGCTGCAATATGCAAATGCAAAGCAATGAAAAAAAGAAAAGAAATCCTTCCAACTGGAAAATTAAACCAACATCAACTTGTGTATGAACTTTTGAAAAATTCACGTTTTTGCTTTCACATCACTGACAGGTAGAAAAAAAGCAAACAGAGCTCTTTTGGCTTGAATAACCACCCAGGCGTGAAAATAGTATTTGTCTTGGGTGATATGACAGCCCCAAATCTGTTTTTGAGGTCTAGTGTGTAGGATTCAACCAACTGAATGTCTTTGATTCAGTTCTACCATTCCAAGCATGTATTAGAACCACTGATGGACTTCAGGTACTTATTACGCCAAATCATGCTCCCTTTTTTTTTCCATATTAAATAATAAGCATTATTATTATTAATTCAAGAGATTTCCTCATTTCTGATTGGCTGAAAGCCATCAAATAATTTTTGGTAATAGAATTTGGCCTTTGGCCTCAGCAAATAACAACCCGTCGACCGAATAATTTTCTATATCATGATTCATCTCATTCTATAATTGCTTATGAATCTAATTCACTTATTTATTATATATACAACACTTAGTCCTGTTTTAGGAATGTGCGGAAGTCAGAGAAAAACCCAGCTGACTCCAGGTGAAAGGGAAAGTACACCCTGAACTAATCAGACCATTGCAGGACCAACACACACTCACACACACACACACACACACACACACACACACACACACACACACACACAACCATTTACACTCAGAACCACTATGCCACCGTGCCCCCATTACACACTAATTCCTCCTGATCATCTTCCTTCCAGATTCACAGAATCACTGAAAAAAATGTTAACTTTATAGTCTTGTCTATTTCCTGTCTAATATGTTGACTGCGTGAAAGAGGACCTGCTCCCTATTTAGATATGAAGGGCTAATTATAAGCTTGCAAATCCAACAACTCATAATCACAGGTAATTTAACACCAACTAAAACATACGTGTGAATATAATGTATACCATTATTCCATCCATCTATATTCTATACTGCTTATCTGCCAGAGTTTCACAGGGGAAGCCGGAGTTTAATTCAAAAAGCTTAAATCGGTCTGAAACCCAAGCAATTGCAGAGAAAACATGCAAATTCAATACCAATACCCTCTTGCTATAAAGCAACAGTGCTAACTAATGGGTAACATTCCGTCTCTCAGACCACCTAAACAGAGTGGACCTTTAAAATAAGAAGCAACAGTCACATGAAATCTCCTTTCATATGCACTTTTCTTCCTAATGTTCTCTTACTAAGCTCTGCTGCTTACTGCAAATCTTACAACATGTTTCGCACTGATGTCAAAAATATTAGGTTCAGAATGTACTTTGAATTTGGCAATAATATTTCAGCCATGAAACAGCACTGTTAAAAAAAATTAAACCCAGACTTCATAAAAGATTTCATGCATAGTTTATGTCTGCTTCTATTAAATAATGTCAAATCAATTTAATAAAAAAGACATATTACTCCACGCACAGCGGGGGGCCACACAGTAATGTGAAAAATAGCAAAAAGTCATATGATAACCCTGTTTTTCCCCCATAATACGAAAATAATTTGCATATGATACACGATGCAGTATTCTTTTCTTTCATCTGCACAATAGGACATTTGTTTATGTGTATAAATTATAGAAGTGCCTAGTTTTATTTTATCTAGAAGTTCATTAGTTTATATCTGATTTGTTAGTTTAATATTTGTATACTATTATTTTCTCCATTTACCTGCCTTATATGAACTGGAGGACTCGCGTCCTATTCCCGTGATTTCGCACTCTCGCGAGAGTGCATAATCCTTTTCAAACTGGCAAATGCAACTTTCAAATGGATTTTAATAGATTGCAACTTCGAAAATGCAAGTAGAAACCACCTGATAATAAAAATATGCGAATGTTTGTGTGTAATAGGAGACTTTGGATGGCTTGCCTTTTATTTCACTTAAAAGGAAATATCATTAGTGCTGGGCAGCATTGCCATGTTATAGCTGTCAAGTCAAAAAAATCTCCAGACACAAGCATGAAACTCCAGTCTAGTGTCACAAATAATGTGAGAGATTAATACAAAAGAAATAAAACAAAGCCATGTTGCATTTAGATACTTTCAAATTTCACCTGGTTCATTGTGGTCAATTTAATAACAGTGGTGTTGTGTGGGATTTATTCTTCTAAATCCCTAAACTGACATCACGCTTCAACTACCAAGTGACCAAATTTGTTTCTTTAGCTTAAATATTTTTAGTTATGGCTTCCTTTACTCTTAAGAGCAACTCCTAATCTAATATGTGAAGTTATTAAAAGCATATGAAGTGTTATTGCTATGCAAAAGGTGCACACAATTCTGGGCAGTATTCCACTGACCTTGAGAGTAAAGCTTTTATAAACTAATCTAAGCATCCGATGGTTTAATTAGGAAATGGTGTAAGCCGGGTGAATGCATTTGGCTTCAGTTTCACTCATTTTAGGGGTCATAAGACACAGCTAAGACACAACGGATATGCCACGATGGATCTTCATACCAATTCTGAACATAGCCTCCCTATGTTTTCTATGTATATTTTGCTTTATTGTCAAAAATATTCAACTAAAATAACTTTTTCTTAAGGTTAAACATAATAATGTGTAGCCACCTGTGCATAACGTACAGTAGCATGCAAAAGTTCTAGGCACCCTTAAACAAATACCATGCACTGAAGTAACTTTGTTCGCACTCTTATATCTGTCAAACTTGGGACTGTTATGAAGATTATATAATGTTCCAGTTCTGAATTTAATGAAACACTGACTTCAGAGATGGAAAAGAGCTAAATTTGAATGATTTTTGGGGGAAAATGCACACCAAGCTAAATAGCACTACTAGAGCTAGTACCCAACTTTTGCATCTCCGTGTAAGCCAACAGGTTTTGCACTGCAGCCATCAAATACCAGTAACAGTGTGCTAAATGCCATTAATATCCAGTACTATAGTACTTCGTTCAGTGCTTTATAACTGTGCAACTGTGCTCACTGTACAAGGATTAGTCATAGATCTTACTGGATTAAACAACAATTAAACAACTTCGACACTGATTTAAGGAGGGTGGACATTTATTAACACTTGTCCTGAAAACTGACTGAGTTTCATTACATTTCACTTTCGTCATTCTGTCGTGTTCGCTGGGGGCTGTAGGTACCAAGTTTTCACAATATCTACTCAGCACAATCTCACAGACGGCATGGCGTCAGAATCATATGACCGATAGTAGCAACCTGCCTGCCATACTTGAGTTGGGGGAAACACTGCTTTGACCCAGTGATCACCTGTGGCAAAATACAGGCCACAAACATAAGTGTAACATGATTTAGGTTGGGTTCAGTGCACACCTGTTAATTGGTCTTAGCCACTTACTATATCTTTGCTCACTTAGTGGCATTATATTTAATTTATTATTCTTTAATCGATTATATTATAATTATATATTCATTTAAATAAATAATTCGTATTAATCTAATAGAAATTAGACTTACATATTTTTATGAATGCTTAATAAGTACATCTATTTAGCCTTACAATTACTCTTTCACACTCAAAGCTTTCACAGTCGAAAGCGCTAAATCACGACACAATGTCATGTTGGCTCTCCTGTCTGAATGCGAAACATGCCTAATGTGGTGGTAATCCTAGAGGGTTTTAGCATCACACAATCATTCCTGTACTACAGTTTAAGCCTGTTTACATTTTCCTTTCCATTCCCTTGATAACTAGCAAAATAAATAAATGAATAAATAACCTCCTCCTGAAATCCCATCATTCGTTTAGTGAATGCTTCCTGCTGCTTAAGACCTTGGGCTGTTTCCTTATTGAATGGAAGTCTGAAATGAGAGTAAGATTTCATGATGGTTATCAATCGCTCTATATATTAATCCCAGGCAAAACCCAGTGAATTTTCGGATGTTTTTGTCTAAAATATTTTGTCATTTTGTGTTTCAAACTGGAGGCAGCCGTAGCCTAATGGTTAGAGAAGTGGGTTTGGGACCGAAAATTAAAAAAAAAATGTGTGGCAGTGGGGGAGTGAGCTGCACATTCCCTTCCTCCACCTTCATGGCTGAAGTGCCCATGAGCAAGGCACCTAACCTCCAACTGCTCTCCAGGCACCCCAATGTGTGTGGCAGCCCACTGCTGCGAGCGTGTTTGTGTGTGCTCACTGTTTACGTGTGTGCGCTCACTTTGGATGGACATACAAAAATTTTTCTGTCACATTTAATTTTCTACTAAAAATATATATTTTTTACAAATGAAAACAAAATTGTACTGACCCTATAATGAAAAAGTCATACAATAAAAATCTACAACAAAGATTACACATTAAAAAATAGGGTGCCTTAAATCGTATATGGCATGAACTTTAACCCCTGGACACACAGTGATATCATTACACACAACGTATAATTGTGATTAATCATAAAACTTATCAGCTCTGCAAGGACTACCAAACTAGGGACCTGGACCCTTCTACAGAAGGTTCTTTACACACAAAGCAGAATCTGTACTTTGAATACACCAGTGTTACTGCATCAGATCCAAAATCTTCTTGTAAAAAAGAGAAGGAGATGGTTTCTCCCTTGGCAATATCTGGAATTTAATCCTTAAACCTCTACACTGTGCTGCCAACTGAGCTTGAAGAATACCTACATCACTGTGGTCAAGTATTGACTGTGAAGAAGAGGATGAAGGTGAGTCATGCAGAACAAATGATGGCATACACCCGAGCGTGGTTTATGCCAACATGTTTACATGCATTATTCTCTTTTAGAAAGCTACCACACAGGAGAGAGAAGGAGTCCTGCTGAACTGAACTTTAACTTGAGCTGAGCATTAAGAGCTGCATGGGTCTATTTTTCTTTTGTGTGCGCCTTTAAGTGAAAAAAGCCTTTTCTTTTCTTTTAAAAAGGAAGGATAGATGAACTGAACAATTCCACTCTCTAAAAATGAGTCTTGCTTGGATGCCTCCTGCGGTCCCATGGCTGTCAGAGAAGTACAGAAAACAGGGATATGAGAACCAATAGAATGCTATGGATTATCTTCCATTTGCTGAAATGATATTTTGCCAGATTACACAGAATGAACTGAAAATCATGTTTAAGCATATCCTAGCTACTTGGAACTGGCCCGAGACCTATGCGGTGACCAGGTTGACGCATCTGATGTCTGACTTCACCTCATCCAACGACCGACCCTTAGCACAAACAGGTCAAATTTCCAGGGTTCTTATGTCTCATCCTTTTGGATCAATCTCACTGAGGGAAATTTGCCTGTATAGTTCCTTCAGATGGTGGAGAACCCCTGAAGAATTCCTTCAGGTACCATCACAAGTTAAAGCCTCTTGGGGTCACCAGCTCCCAAGTGAAAGTAACCACTGCTACTTGAGTAGAGCCAGATGTCACACTCTCCTGAACACATTTTTGATTAATTTAGGATGGGTCATAACATATTAAAGGAAGTCACCCAGAGGAACTCACCCAGTAGTTGGTGCCAAAGTTAAATGCTTATCCATGTGCACCTTCTTCATAATCAAACAACTGGTTGATTAAAAGATTAAACAAAACAAAACAAAAAATACTCTTCCGCACTCGAATGCAGATGGCAGTGCTTTATTCGCATTATCAGAATAATATGTGCCTACAAGCGAAACGCATGTACATCCTGCGTGTTACACACAGCAGTGCACAAACATGCACAGACAAGAACGTGATTATTCTTGGGTACATCAAAATATACTGTATATAATTACATTTATACATATTTTATTTACTATGCACTACACGGAAACAGTGCGAACTGATTGCTTTGCTATCTGGTGGATAATAGACATTAAATATTAACTCAACAGATTTTCTCATTTTTGATTGGGGGAAAGCCAGCAAATAATTCTTGATATTGCATCATTTCCAGCAAATAATTGCGTGTTTCCTATTGGATAAGTTGGAATAGAATAATTATTGGACAGCTGGCACTGGCCAATGTTCTTCCTCGTAGAAATCACATAACATAGATTGGTTACTGCAGCTCTGAGCTGTAAACTTCCTTTTATTTTCTTAATATTTATTATGTTGTGAGCATAGATAAAGAGATAGAGGACTACAACAGCATAAATGATGAGCAAATGAGAAGTTCACAGCTCAGAGGAGCAGTGCGTCGGACGTGGCGAGGCCATCTGCCACGGGGCATAGCCTATCTCGATATCTATCTTATGATACATTGATGTTCTCCTTTCCACCTCGTGAGGAAAAGGCTAAAAAAGGTCTAATTCACCTCATCTTCTATAAATATTTGTTAATTATATATCTCACAAACTGGGGATGATGCCTGCAGCAAAATGGTGGTGGACAAAAGCGTACAGTTTGCCACAGTGACTAATTCTAAAATTCTAGAAATTCAAACAAAATAACGTCTCAAATAAATATGACAAAGGATTCATATTATGTGTTGTATAAAATAAAAAATGTATTCGATTCCCATATACATTCCATTCATCAATCAAAATAGTTAAACATAGATCTGCACCAACATCCAAACACGTTCATGAATCAACAATTTCCACAAGTTGCACTGATTTTTTTTCCACCTTCCTGTACGTTGCAGTGATGATGATGGGAATATATTTTGAAATACTCGAGTACAGCAGGTGCAGTCGAACGCATAGATGGATTGCAATATTTCTTTCTGCTGCTCTCAAGTTTAAAGGTATAAAAGTCTGAGGAAGCAAAGAAACAGAAGAGCTTGATTTGGCAGTTAACTGTCACGCGTAAAAGAAACTGCTGTGTGGCGTAATTATGGTGCAATAAAGGAGCACTTTCTCCAGGTAATATAGTAGGCTTCAGCCTGGTTTTGGCACTCCATCTCGATTCATAGATTTCAATTTACCTTCATAAGGAATGTAAAACCAACATCTTTTTTGGATTGTTTCACTGGATGTAGGAAATAAGATTTTTCTCATTTTGCATGCATTTTTGAAAGACTTTTTCTAGTTTTAAAAAATTAAAAGTGGTGACTTTTAATACACAAACCCTTGAGGTGTGAGGCAAAGTGTGTAAAATACGGCCTATTAACCTGCACGGGGAGAAGAAGATTCTATCATACATAGCTCAGCTATTAGCAATGTTAAGGTAAAGAGTACATACCCAGAAGTGCTCACAATGGAGTTAGACATACGGGAAGCAGGTGTGGAGGTTGAACCAAGGTGAATCAATTCCACTAGCACTTCATGGTTCATGATAGCTTTCGTAAAGGTCAAAGATTTCTGGTGTATTTCTTTCTGCCATCAATCACTGGGCGCCTTTAGAAATGCCCATTCTGCTTATATACAAAGGGCCAAGTAACTGGTCAATATCAAATCAAATGACAATCTAGAACATATACACAAACGATAGCCAGAGATGTATTCATAATAAATAAAAAACAAAAAATGGTACACTGCTTGATAAAGTAATATAATATTAATAAATTATTTGTACATTAGATAATCGTCACTATAAAATGGGAGGATTTCTTTCATTTTTTTAAATTTAGTTTTATCCAATTCCCACCCGTCAAGTAGTGGCTTATCTGTCATATGACCGCCACCAACCAGAGAGCGGCGCAAGTATGCACATGCCCTTTTCATGACACGTGATTCTGCCTCCCGCCTCTTTACAAACTGCTGCAGATTAATATTTGGGGGGAGGTCTCACACACTCGGAGGGAAAGCACTATCTGCCTCCTTGTATGAATGAGCCCATGATTGACTGGTGATCACTGTGAGTGACAAGCAATCGAGCGCATGCCTTCCCTCCTTCCTGTGAGAGTTCGGCCAGTTAGCTCCCATGTCGAACATAGTAGCTCCCAGTCGCGAATGGCTGTGGCATCAACCTGGATTCAAGCCAGCAATTTCCAGGTTGATAGTCACGCACCTTGTCAGTGCAGCACTTGGGAGTTCTAAACACATCACTTCTTTATAAAAAGGCTTTTTCTTGGCATGGAAAAGATAGGATGAGACAGAATCCTAATTGTATACAGTGCTTATATGGCTTCAGGTGAGTGGTTAGTCAGCTTATCAGCTTCCAACTTTTTATGTTTGTTTACAGCAGAGCATGTCACCTCAAAAAGTGAATTATATGTTATAAAATTTAAGAATAAAAATAGAATGTCTTGGATTTGTAGTGATTAGGGTGATTGATATTATATTAAAATGTGTGTTGATCTGATTGGTCACCACAAAAAATAAATCGCATACCCAGACAGGGGATTATCCAGGCCAGGGCATATCCGACCAGCAACTTAACCATAAGCTACCTTAGAAAACCTACAAAAGCACAAAGGAAACATGCAAACTCCACACAGAAATGCTAGGGACTTGAATCCAGGACCTTCTTGCTGTGAGGCGGACGCGCCGATGCCATATCAGCATTCAAGGAATTAATGATTGCGTAAATAGTTGGATTTCCAGATATTATATTCTTGTCTAAAAACTCACTAGAACATCGGAAAATAGAGTAAAAGGTAAAGAAATGTGAGCCTCACAATCAGTGATAGATGGAAATGGTTGATGGTTAATCTGAAGCTTTAGCATCAGAAGCTTGTTAGCACTTAATTATCATCTAGCGTTCTAATCCTTTATTATTCTGATCCCTCACTGTTTTTGGTCAGCAGCATGACTCCTCTAAAAATATTAGCCATGATCTCAGGCCATTTTATCTACTAGTTTTAGTACAAGACCGATGAAGCTTGCATTACCATATGATGTTCATAATAAATCTGGTGGTCCTGTCCTCGTCCAGATACCATTTATTCTGGGAAAAACCTTTGACGTATTTTTTCTTTTGGAGGGACAAAAAGCCCTAAAATCACCCCATTAGAAAATTTTTTTCCAAAGACGTATTTTTAAAAGCATCCCCTTCTCAATGGAGCTTAAATATACCTCAAGTGAAGGTTGGTGACAGCACCGATCGTGCACATTCAGATTCCACAGAAAATAAATGTAAGCTCTGCATCACTCACCCTACTCCATCATGGTTCTCCGTATGTATGAAAATGAGCACAGAGAAGACTCTGAAATATGGATTTCTGTCCCTATTCTTTTCCTCTTTCCTTCTCTTCTCCTCTTCTTCTTTCTATTATGGATCACTTTGAAAGGGTGTCATTAAGTATAAATGAAAAATCAATGGTACACAACAAAGAGATTCAGAAAGGCTTATGTTAGAACTGAAACCCGATCTATTTCTGAGCATTTCAACATGAACCTGGTCTTGAACCTTCTACCACAGTAGTTCTGTTTTTAGACCAAAACTAGGGTGTAAAAGCTCAAGTAAATTTCCATTCAGTTTTGATCTTCATGTAGTTGGATTCGAGTAAAATTCAAGACATCAATTTAGGAATGCATGAACTATCAAACTTGTGAAAAAGCTGCCTGATATTGTATACCGATAAATTTGTCCTTTGTTAGAAGGCATTATGCACACACCTCCTCATACTCAATTGCAACTATATGATTTTGTTGTTTTCACTCATGTACTTTATTTGCCCCAATAGTTTAGTATGCTTGGTGAAGTATGAAAGTGCAGATGAAGTCCAGAGAACCACATCCTGGTCCAGTACCATGGTCCAAAATGATGGTCTGAGGTTCACTTCCAGCAAAAATGTGCTATACACACTGCAAACTAGGTTATCCATTACCTCTACAAAGGAGGTTATGTTTTCATCTGCGTTGCTTTATTTATTTTCTTTGTCTGTCCACAGTTTTTGAAAGATCAATATGAAGTTTTTATGAAGGGTAGGTGATCACACAAGGATGTTCCCATTCAAATTTGGGAAGAATCCACACGCTGATGATGTCACAAATATTTACATGAAAAACATCCCTCTCTTATAATAAAAAAAAAATTCAATATTAAAAAAATTTACAAAATACAATTGATCTCAATGAAATTTGCTATCCATGTTCACTATCGAAAACTTTGATATCAGACCAAGTCATATGGATTTGATCCAGATTTGGCAGCTGTTTAAACTGAACATGGAAAATCCCATTTTTGCAAGTGTGTTAGTACAGCAGGCCCAGCAAAGAGTGCTGTGCACTTTTTGGGATGGGCTTCTCAGAGGTTTGCACCCTCCGGGTGCTCTTATTCAAATTGCCATTCTTACTTTTTCCCATTTTGTGAGGCATTTCATTAACAATGTCTTTAATAAATACTGTAAAAAATATTTTACAATATTTAAAAATATTTAAATAAATAGTTCACTTCACATGTTCATATATCCACCCGTATTCTGTAAGACTTTATCCAGGCTGGAATCAACAGAGGGTGAAAGGTTTGCGATAGTATTGGAGTCAATTTTCTTGCTTGTGCTTAATATTGCTCTCCAGAGGCTGTCCTTACAGGAAGTCTGTTGGCCATTGGCGTGTAACTCCTGTTTTAGAATTTCCCAAAAGTTCTCTATTGGGTTTAGATCTGGCGAAGCAGGAGGCCAAGTCATCAGCCGGTTGTCCTTGAAGTTTTTCTTGTCCAGGCACTCTTTTGTGTACTTTGACGCATGACTTAGTGCTTTATCCTGCATGAAAATAAAGTTATTCCGGAAACTAGCAAGTTTTGACTTGTACCATGGAATAAAGTTTTGCTCCAGGAACTTGGTGTAGTTTCAAAGTTAATTTTTTCACCTTCTTCCACTTTAAAAGCCTATCTATTTCATCTGCTATGATGGCAGATGAAATAGATGAAATGGCTTAGACGTGTTGTAGTTGCACGTCCATGGAGCACCCAACCTCTGTCCCACCCATCTGGTCCATCCAAGGTAGCTCGCATCTCAACAGTGAAAAGAACCTTGTCAAAGTTTATCTTCATATTTTCAGAAGCCCTCTGAAGCCTTTTTCTGAAGCCTCACAACTTGGCCTCAAAACTCTTCAGATTGGATCCCCATAGAGAACTTTTTCGGGAAATCTTGAAGGATTTGTGTGTGAGCAGTGAACAGGTTTCTTTAAAGACAGTCGGTGCAAAGCAACTCCAAAATTTATAAAAAAAATTTTTCCTTCTGTTGACTCCAGTTGTAGTTTGTAAAGGTAGTTACATTTTGTTATATAAAGTGTCCTTTTACATTTAAATATTATTAAAATAACTCATTCCTTTCATTCATTTTCTGAACTGTTTAATCCTAATTAGGGTCGCAGGCAGGCTGGCGCCCATCTCAGCCGACTCAGGGCGAGGGCAGAGTACACCCTGGATAGCTCGCCAGGCCATCGCAGGGCAGAAACACGCTGACGGCTATGCAGCTACTCTTGTCGAAATTCATGGTTCTTTTACACACCTCTCACCATAGACAGTGAGAGACATGGCCAGCATTTGATAACCCAGTTAGCTGCACTGGGGGGGACAGCATTGACAACCCGCTGATAGTGGAACGGGACTTGAACCCCCAACCTTCGGATCAGTAATCCAGCACACTACCACTGTCTCATTAAAATAACTATGCTACTTAATACGAATATTGATAATGTGACACTTGTTATTTTAATAATAAAATTCCTTCATTATTTACTTGATAATATCATTTTCTTTATTTTGGGTATGACTTAGAACACTAAAATTCTAATAAATAAGATTTGTTTTTAGCAAATATAATTTATTTGTTTTTGGCAAATAAATATTGCGAATACGTATTTGCAACCAAAAAAAATATTAAACTGAGGAACAAACAGCAAAAAAAAAAATTCAGATAAATTAAACTCCTATTTGCATAATAATTTGGAATGCATAGTATATTAGATCAAATCTATCATGGGTTCGGAAAAAAGTATTTGTGTCGTGTGAAAACATCCTTAAAGTAGATAGTCCACCTACTTGCACTTTGATGAAGATGGTGAAAACTGGAAAGCCTGGTAGAAACCCACATGGACAAGGAGATACCATTTCACATATATCTAATTCACAGTTATTAAGTGTTCATTGGGTGTGATTTGTTCAGTTATTAAGATTATTAGTTAAGTTAAGCTATAAGCTACCCTTCTTTCTTTCTACTACTAATCACGGGAAATTTACTGACAGTGTATCACCACTGAGAATAAAACATACAGGTATTCTGTTCTCATTGCTGCACTAATGATCAATATTCAGTACTGCATGAGCACACACATACCTGCTAACACAACCTTTTACAGTCTGCCCACAAGCTACAATACCACACACACACACACACACACACACACACACACACACACACACACACACACACACACACACACACACACA
>JAOUQZ010080195.1:0-15370 GCA_028564935.1 Neosilurus hyrtlii
GCTGCAGAAACATGCGTACGCCAGCCATGAAGTTTGCGTGAAGCACCGCACATTTCCACGGACATTTCACTCTTTATACATCTAAGCTTTTTCGTGGGAAAGGGCGTACGCAACGTTGTACATGAGGCCTCCGGTCAGCTGCTGTGAATTGTCCAAAACACAATACGTGCTCACAGAGGGACTCAGTCCGACATTACCCAGACTAAGTAGTAGGGTCTAGCAGGGTCAAGTCCACGTAATTTTGGAGATGAGTGACTTGGACATTTGGGTTCTCACACACAGCTCCTACGGACAATGAGTGAAAAAGTTCAGGACTTCCGTGTGTGAAAGCACCTTATAAGAGCTACATGCTAAACTTGGCCTCAGACATCTGAGTCTGTGCCACTGCTACTCAAACTTTAGGACTGTAAATACCAAAGGGCCAGTTATGAAATCCTGGGTCATATCTAGAGGTGTGGTGGCAGAGATTACTGATGAGTAAGTTTTAAGAACAAGTCATCACATGAAATTACAAATAAGCTCAGGGAAGGGTTGCACTTTGAATCTGTGCTTTTCATAAAGCAGCACAAATATTCTGTTCAGCAGTGCAGGCTGGGCTTTTATTAAAGAGGTCAAAATAAATGTAAAAACCAAGCGTTATATACAACTGGGACATAGTTATCTCCTACACAGAAGTTTATTCAAGAGGAAAATCAATCACGGGGGAATGTCAGTCTTTCCTTGAAGATGTTGCAGTCAGCAGCTGAGACTGGTCAGTAACCCTAACAGCAGCCCAATGAGTGACATGCCACACACTCATATTAGAGAACATACGAACTACATCTCAAAAACATCGATAACTTTAGAGGTTAAAAATGTTACTCACGTTATTCTTGAACGTCTCAAAAGTATTCCAAGCTTTTTATCCACACCTGTGTGTCGGGGCGAGTATCAGAGCCAGGAGCATAAAAGAGAATGGTGTGTGTGTGTGTGTGTGTGTGTGTGTGTGTGTGTGTGTGTGTGTGTGCGCCTGCGCGCATGCACATGTGCGTGCGCGTACAGGAGAGGGAATGCAATGCAGTGGGAGGGACACTGAACCCAGGGGACATTAACCCACACTTGACCAAAACCTGTCTACTTATACACTTGTTTCTGCTTCTTTTAGTAACACCTAAAATATGGCAACAGACAGTTTCAACATATTAAACAGGTGTTCATATCCTCTAGATGTAAAAAGTCAAAAAGGCAAGTTTAGAGGTTAACTAGTGGCGCCAGCAGTAAATATAGACCATTTAAATATAGACGTTTGAGTAGGTGTATAAGAATAAAACATGCATAAGCTTCAGGTTTAGCCATGTTTAACACTTGCCAAATAACCACATGGGAGCAAATAGCTTGTCTATTTTTAGTTTAAGGATCAACATACATGTCAGTGTAAACATGTTGAAACTAAACAGAGGCACACATGCTCAGTCTTGCTGTTAAAAAGCCGGAGTTGTGCGGGCTTCATTCCTTCTCTCAGACATTTGCCTACTTTGATTTTGATGCCCTTGGGAGATGATTAATTCTTATATGGTTTATAACAAAGTCTCCGTAGTGATAGAATACAGCTCGAGGCCACACCCAGTCATGAGTAACCGCAGGAAAATATGGACATCCTGGTAAAGACACACTTTCATTGTACTTTAAATGAGACTGAAAAATAGAAACAAAAATGGTTGTTTTTCTAAAAAGCTGAAGAAGATCTGGATTATTCATCAAAATTCCTGAGTGGCGTTACATTTCATACAATGTACAGTAGTCCAATCTGTCCTTTAATTTGGTAAATTACACTGGGTTGTGCTCAAGCAAAAAAGAAAAGTTAAAAAAACAAAAACAGACAGAGTATAAGGCTTGGTATTCATTTTTCTACCTGGTCTTGGAATCAAACACAACACTATACATTATACAGGAACAAAGTCATTTTGATCTCAAACTCGCAAATAGCATCGGCCCACTACCCGCTCTCTCTGGACTGAGCACGTGCAGTAGAGTCCCTCAGTATAATCAATCACATTTCCTTTACTCATGAGGGCAGGATCACATTTACCAGATATTGTAATAAAAATATGGTACGGCTGGCGTGTTGTTATAAAGTTTGAAGCCAAAGGGAAAATGAATACGTAGGTGATGTCTACTTTTTTTTATGGAGACATTTCATAAATTACAGAAAATTTGCTCATTGCCTCACCCACAGCCTATAACGCAAACTAATAATATTCAATAACCATCATTCAAAGGTTCCCTCTTTTTTTTTTTTTTTTTTTTTAGGTTTTCTTAGTATATTTGGTGTGACTGAGAACATACCACTTAGAACTGCACATGAAAGTAGAACAAGTGAATGTTTAAATACTTTCTTTCACCAGAAGATGGCACTTTTTCCAGGAATTGTAATACCAATGTGTTCAGGCCTTTGCTGTTATAAATCATGTGACGTTTGGGGCTGACGCTGTAATGTATGTGTGAATTAACGCCACTTTCTGTTTTCTGCATGGTGAAAACTCAAGCTTTTAATAATTTTTGTTCTCTGACTTTGTAGTATGACCTGGACAAGTGATAAGCCGATGGGGCCAAACCTCTAGGAGTCAAATAGTTCACCTTTGACCCAAAACAAACTTCCTGTTTACAGTGTCACAAAGGTGCAAGAGGCTTTTTTGTGCGTTGTGTTGTAAAGGTTTGCCAAACCCCATGTGTCTGTTAAAGATGGAGCTGCTTCAACAAAATGTGACTTAGAGCAATTTGCCTTTTTATTACAACACTTCAAATTATAATCAAAATTTGTTGTCCTGCCACGTCCACACCCTCTAATTGAGAGCCACAGTAGTTTACAGAACATCAGAAGATCATAATCAAGGTCTTTAAAGTTTCTGAGTAACTTTGTGGGGGATCAGCACATAACTTTTGGAACTGTACATTATATACATATATATTTGTGTGTGTGTGTGTGTTTTATTTTTTTATTATAACTGTTTTCAGAATTTAAGTTTTATAATGCCTCAGAAGTTTGGGCCAGATTGAAAATTGTGCAACAGAGCTATGACCACTTATTGCTTTTTGGCGACTTTGGCAAAATTTGTCACATCCAGACATGGTTTTACGAAAACTTGACCTTTGATAAGTTTCGATCTCCTACCTGCATTGTACGAACTGACCAAGTTTTAAATTGATAGGACAAAAAAACTAGGAGTACGATGACATATGCACAAGAGACTTGTCTTGACATGATGTACAAACCCTCCAATGTTCATATATTTACTTTGTTCATTTTAAGGGGTGGGGTCGTTGATGCATTTCATTTTGGACAAACCCTGAAGGCTGACCAGATGTAAATTACATGGAATTACATGTGTGCCTATTTTCATGAGTTTTTAAAAATAGGAAAGGGGTGAAAATGTGCCTCTTTCCAGAAAAATTAATAAATAAATAAATGAAATTAATAATAAAAAAAATAATAAGTTGTTCTTCAGTTTCAATAGTTCAGTGCTCAAACCCTAAAAAGCATCTGGACAAAGACAATAGGATTAAGGCTGTGGGTTACTGATCTTAGTGGTTAAGGCTCTGGGTTACTGATCCGAAGGTTGAAGGTTCAATCTCCAGTACCATCATGCTGCCACTGTTGGGCCCTTGAGCAAGGTCCTTAACCCTCAATTGCTCAGTTCTATAAAAGTGATGTCTGCCAAATACCATAAATGTAAATGGCTTCCCGCCCTGTCAGACCCTGCACCCCTAATATTTTCACAGGGTCCTTGCGCATTCAGTGCTCTGGCCCTAATAATTCAAGCAATTCCAATAGGGTCCTTGGACCTTTTTTTAATCTGTGCTTGGGCCCTAAAAATAGATCAGAAACAATAGGGTACTACACACCTACTATGCTCAGGCCTTAAAGACAGTTTTATTATTAATATTAAAACCCAACAAATAGAGGCTCATACACCACTGCTAAGACTTACACAAAATAAACACACAAGCTACTTCAGACAGGCAGACAGACCTGCAGGTAAATAAATATTTGTGGAGCAATTGCCAAAATCAGAAGCTTGACAGAGCATGTACTCATTACAAGGATGCTTAAGCAAACGAGACAGGTGATAAAAATGAAAAGTGGAAATCGGCTCATGAAGGAAAGGCACTGAAGAGAAAACGCAGAATCGGACATCTATTAACAGAGACATCTATTGGGAGCTCTGCTTTTAGGCACTACCTAAGACAAGGTTCGAGCCTTGAGTCAGGTTTTACTGCCACAAGTGTGAAAAAAATTCATAAAGCAATAAACATGATCATTTCCTGACATTTCTTGTGTATAAGATATGCCTTCTTTCAGATGAATGGCAAAACAATTACGTAAAATTAACCTTTATACTGTTTATCTGGCCATTTACACTGAAAAACAGGCAAACAAAAGTGATTTCTGGTGACACAAATTTTGAGGTTATAGGATAGGAGGTTTTGTTTCTATTTTACATGAAAGGTTTGTTGTAAATGCAGTTTTAAACTTTACAGTATTCCAGGTTTTCTTCCGAGGCCCTGATTATAAAGATTATAGTTTAAAAGGGGGATTTCCCCTCCATGTATGAGGTGAGACATCATCCTTTTTAAATGTTTTTTTTTTTGACCAGTTCACTCCTGGAGACATTGTATGAGCCAAACATGGTTGTATCTGGTCTCCTGTGAAAGTCCACCTAGGTGACCCAGAACTTTCATTAATTACTCTTATTAACCTGATAAACTTATTGTACAGTGGTACGGAGAACACTGTCCGTTCAGCAGAAAGAAAATGAATCAACTGGACTATCTTTCAGAAACTCATGGAGAAAGATCCCATAAACAATATCTATCAGCAAGCAGAGTGATGCAGTTTAAGTGAAGTTTTATTCAGCGCTGCTTATAAATTACACTCACAGTTCATCAGTACTATACACATCTTTACATCAGGATTCTCAGTTAAATGTTATCATTAACTGAATATAAACTATAGTACTGTATAGTTATGTCTGAAGTTCTGTCATTAAAATGAAATCTTTGACAGAAACGTAGTAAAACAGCCATGGCGCTGCACCGTGCTAAAACAACCGAGCTGGAACACTGGAGAGATTACTTAATATTTGAGAAACTGTAAGTGCTTTGATCTTTATCATGTTTATTAGAATGTAATAAGTATAACTGCTCTTAAATTTAAAACTATATTAGTATAAGTTAGAAATGTGAAACGGTTGATAAAGAATCGGCCAATTTTCACCCATGTTGCATGTAAAACACTTGCAGATCCTAACTGGAAGGAGCTTTTGCATTTTTTGGATTTAACTTATCTTTTTTCAGGACTTCAGATTTGAAATCCCGAGAAAGATGTTCTTAGGAAAACATATCGCTCTTGATAATTGTACATAGTTGATAAAATGATGGTTCTGACAGTAAAAACTGATTCAAACCTCGTCCGACATCTTTCTATTTTCGAAAAAAACAAACCATATAAACATGGGCAAACACCTCTACTTCATTTCTTTAAGGGCTGAAATGTATAGGAATTTATTTTTGTTTGAACTGTTAACTCGTTCACAATAATCTGTGGGTGTGACCTTTTTGTTTTGTCACTGGAATTCACAGCTGTTTTTGCTTAAATTATAAAAAATGTTTAATTTAGTTCTCCACAGATCTACCCTCTTAATTTCACTGTCAAACTATCCCATTAAAGCATTTATCCTTAAAATATACAATATTTTCTTATAAGAGAACCACGCCCCAAGACTCTTATAAGATCCTCCTGAGCTTCACCCTCCATGGTCCACAAAATCCTGTGTTACTTTCAAGTAGGCTAATGACAGAACATTAGAAAATGAGGGGTGTGTTGGGGGTGTGATACTGTGCTGTGTCTCAGACGAAACAGAAGGAGGCAGAATGTTTTAAGTTAACATCAATGGAGGCACAACACAACCAAGAGTTAACTCAATCCATGATTAGGATCATCACAAGGAGGACAGGAAGCATGAGCACACTCACCTGACATGATCGAGAAAGACCTTATGAACAATAGGCTAAATCAAGCACAGGGAGAATTCTTGTTTCTGGTAATTTTACAAGTACTTGCAGGAATACGTTGTGAAAAAGCAGCATGTTGTATATTTTAAAAGATACTACACATTGCAAATAACAGCGAAGAAGGTTATTTGAAATGGTTAAGGAACAGCTTAAATGATGGGTTTTGATATTTTTTAAGTGTCCATAAGACCCTTCATATCTGGGCCTTCATATTGTGAATATCTAAATTTAATTCCATACATCGACTTGAAGAACCACCAAACAAAGAAGTTACAGTGGAGACTGGTAAACGGCTGTGGGCGAGGATGTGTTACAAACTCGGCCTTAGAAAAGACACTTCATTTGTGTAAGCTTGCACCCAGGACTTCCGCCCACCTAATTATAGAAAAAGTCAACACTTGGCTGCAACCTTATACAGCAAAGCCTGCTCATTTAAGAGGTGCATTCAGACTGTAACTGCACTGCACATATTTTATATGATGCCTCACTGAACGTTTGAATATTACATTAGGATTATCAATAAAATATTTCAACTCTAAAATATTACCTGCACCAATTAAGAGTTTTAAGAAAAAGTACATAAATATTCAGAATTATCACTTTTCACAAAATGTGCTTCAACCGATGGCTCACAACAGGGCGATCTATAGAACAGTACGAGTCAGTAAATGATATGCTTCTGTATGGGAATGTAGGAGGCGTGGAATGAAGGGCCTGAGGGGTTGACACATCGCTGATGAAATCAGGAGTTCCGGAAAAGAGGCATGAAGAAAGACTGAAACTCCATGGCTCATGCCTTCCACCAGCACAGGAGGACGTCGACGGCCCAAAATAAAACCCCTTCCACATGAACCTTAGGGTTAAGCATAAAAAGGAGGAGGAGGAGGGAGAATTCTCTCTCTCTCTCTCTCTCACACACACACACACACACACACACACACACACACACACACACACACACACACACACACCAGCTAAGGGTTGGCGGGCATATGGGTAAATTTTAATAATGTTATATGGAGACACAATCCCTGCTGACTCCACATGCATTGTTATGTCTGGACTCTTCAGTTCAACCTGCACACAGGCTCAGCATGACTACATGCACCCAGTGGAACATCTGACACACATAACGCCTTAGGCTGGGGGCTGGGGCTCTTTTTGTTTCAGTCACGTGGGAAGAATTTGGTTCAAACTCAGAGTCGAGCTTTGGAAGATCCAAGGCCATCAGGAAAACAATAAGCACTGTGTCTGAGCCAAGACACAAGGCCAAGAGGAGGGATAGTGTGTGTTCAGAACGGACTTGGGAGAAGACAGCGAGGGAAGAGAGGCTGTCAAACCCCCAAATTCAGTTTTTTGCTAGTAGTTGAAAGAATTAGATTACACCAAATTTTTCAATGCCAAAAGACCATTACCATCAAAATCTCAACATTTCTGAGCCATCACATGTTAAACAGCTGAAGGTGATTCATCCATATTTCTACTAATACCATGTAAACCTCATAAATATCTATTCTTCATCTGGAAAAAAGTTGTTCCAGAAGAGCTATATGGAAAACCAGACACTGACAGAGAAACAAAGAAAGGTTTACTCCTTATTCGGTTCTTATTTACACGCCTCTGTATTAGAGTCAGTATTACTGTCTACTGAAAAACTCTGTGGTCCGTGTAGGCCACTTCCTGTTTCCACAGTTTCCTGAGGAAGTGTCATTGAGTGCTGGGCCAAACTTAGGACAGAGTGTAAAAAGGCAAAAACCAGAAGTTATCGAGCACAAATCATTTAGCTGTGGTTGTGGTGGATAGAATGAATGAAAGGGGCAAGAAGATTGTCTGGTCTAAGAAGTTAAAGAAAAACTAAAACTTATTACCAAGTTCTGTGTGTAAATCCCATTCAAATTTATTTAAAAGATTAATGAACACTGGATTCATATCACAGCTGTCCAATAATGGGTTTATTTCTAAAAAAAAAAAAAAAAAGTCCTTGTGTTCCTGACAATATCAGCTAGAATTTGACATGATTGGTTAAAGGGGTTCTAGCGTGATTCTTGTAATATCTGAAAACATCAGGGGGGAAAAAAAAACAATTCAAGTGACTCAGGATGTTAAATTTAAAAAAATCTAATTATTGTGTTAGTCCAATTAAAACTGGACTTTAAAATACATGTAAACATGTCAGACAGATTGGTTCACAGTCGAGCTTTGACCTGGAAGTAACAGAAGAAGCAACAGAAATAGAAATAGAATGAGGAGCTGCTCACTTCTGGACTGATGAGAGTTCGTTCTGCACTGGCTGAAAGCGTTAGATATGTATTTAGAAAAATACAAGAAAAAAGGGAATGGTGAGCTGTTTAAAACAGTAGCAGAACAAATGTATGACACTGGATTTAAAAAAATAAATAAATAAATAAAAATACACCACGAGTAAATCGGTGTTCAGTGGAAGCACTTGACACAGACGTACTGCAACAGCAGGGGGAAAATCATCATAAATAAATAAAGAGGACACGATCCGGTTTCTGTCCCAAACTCTGAAACATGGCAGTTTTATTTTTGTACTCTACATCTTAAACTGTAAGTTTTTAAAGTGACACTTAAAATTACTGTCTCTCTACCTCTGAGTTCTCAACCTTTTTAAAGCGACACTTAATTATTCATATAAATTATTAAAACATCTTATATTTTATATAAAAGCAATTTAAAGTGGTGCAAATCGACGAGGCGCGTGACTATCAACATCGAAATCGCAGGTTTGAATACGGCTTCATACCGCAGCCATCCGTGGGAGCTAATTGGCTGAACTCTCAATGGGGGGGAAGGATGGCATACGCTCACCTGCCTGTCACTTTCAGCAGTCACCAGCCATGTGCGCTGATTCGTATAAAGGGCAGATAGCACTTTCCCTTCTAGTGTGTTTGGCCACTACTGCGAGTGCATGCCGTGTAGTTCATAAGACGCAAGTGGCATCATCTCGTGTCATGAAGGGGGCATTTGCATGCTGAGGCTTCTCCCTGGTTGGTGGTGGTCCTGTGTGCTTGAAGGGTAGAAATTGCATACAATTACAAAAAATAATAGAGGAATCATACGCAATAAAAGAAAAAGAAATCGGTCTGGACTTGTGAAAAAGAAGTGTTGAAGCTCTATATGAATATCTTTGATTCGTGGTACTCCAGCACTCTTAGCGTGATTTGTTTAGGGGATGTGTTAACCTACTGGTTCGAGGTAAAGTCCGAGACTGGTCAAGGTAATATTAACTGGAATCTGTTTCGTGCAGTACCCTACTCAGAAACCGGATGAGCTCCGGGTACTGACTTGGGCTACGCAGAAGACTTCACTGACATCGACCGTTCACACATGGGCCTCTGAGAGTCCACTTACTTGATATCTGAATATCGGGAAGGAGGCTAGTGCAAAGATCAGTGCAAGTAAGACCAAGACCAAGCTTACCAGGAAATCTCAGTCGGCTCCCATACCAGTCCACTCAAATATTAAAAATAAAGTGTGAAGAAGAGGCTCTAGAGCAAGTGAACTGTTTTCAATATATTGGTTCTACCATCTCCAGTGATGGCTCTATTGATCGGGAGATCAATATTAGAAGTGGCATAGCATCCAGTGCATTTAAAATGCTTAATCACATGTGGAACAACAAAAGGAGCATCGCTAGGTACCAACGTCAAAATCTACAAGTGTTGAGGTATTCCTCCTGTTCTTTACAGATATGCTACCTAAGCTTGAAGCAACTGCAGCTGCTTGATTCATTCCACCATTCATGGCTGCGGAGAACCTTAAACGTTTGCTGGAAGGATCGTATTTCGAGCCATGAGATAAGAAACAGAGCAGTTTCTTGTAGCCTTAGTGTTCTTATCAGATTCTCCTGACTGCTGTACTGTGGCCATATAGCTGGCATGCCTAGTGACAGGTTTCTGCTTGACTGGATTCCTACTGGCGGAACCTGAGGTGTGGGCCGTCCTAGAACTAACCTCATGAAGAGCTGTAAGGAGGCGTTTCTATGAGGAGGCATTTCTTGGGTCAATTCCAGACCAGGTTTTACTTCAAGCACATGTCTGCTCTGGCTGGTGCCGACTCTTGCAATCCACCAAGACCCGTGCGTTTCATCGTGAGCAGGCAGACCTGTCCTTGGACGGGTACACCCCTACCCAAGTACGGATTCCAGGTGCTCATGTCAACTCGTAATCAGCAGAAATAAATGTTTTGAATATCAACAACTAAATAATAAGGGTGAACATCAGTAACAAACATCTGGACCAACAACTACCTTCAAGGGTAACAGAATTTCTATCTCTGTACACAAAAATATATAGATTACTGTCTAAAACAGATTTAGTCTCCCTCCCAACCTTAAAACAGGATCAGAACCTCAAGATTCATTTATCGTTATTGCATGTTCTCACATGACCAGCAGCACACAGCAGACAACACTGCTGTACATTATAATAAAAATAGAAAATAAGCAATTTAACTAATAAATAACATTATAAACAAACATATAACAGCAAACCATGGTGCAGCATATTAAAAACAGGGATTAACAAACGAGCAGCATGTTAAAGAGAGTAATGTATAGCATATCAATCACATCTGGAGTTCACACATCTTAGGAAATCTGGGTAGAAGCTTAATTTGAGCACAGTTGTTTTGGCTGTTTTCCTGCCCAAGGGGAGAGGGTCAAAGTTTACGGACTGAGTGGCTGGGGTCCTCCATATCGTTTATGATCCACCTCGCCCACTTAGATTAAAAGGTGCAGGGGGCGGAGCTTTCTCTTACAAAGCCGCACAGATATGGAACAGCCTTCCAGTTAATGTTTGGGACTCAGACAGTCTCTGTTTTTAAGACTAGGATGAAAACTTACATGTTTAGTCAAGCATTTTGTTAAGGTGGAAAAGAAATAATAAAAATAAAAATGCTTTGAAAAAAAATTCATTGTGCCAACCCAAAAGGTTTTTTTGGAATGTGGGAAAAAACAAAACAAAACAAACAAAAAAAGAACTAAACCGAAGCGACTTCTTTTGTAATCGATCAGGTTTTCTTATGCATCGAGGCACCCGCCAGCTGGTTGCTTAGTTTACATGTCATTGACCTATGGACTCAGCCGCAGGTACTTCATATTTAATAGCGACTTGCAGAATCAGCCGATGAGAGACCTTGGAATAGTCTATAAAGACATTGCAGCTTTGCTTGTGCACCGTCACCGTTATGTTTTCAGGTGATGAGGTGACTGATCACGGCTGGTGTATCCCGAGCCCCTGGATCATCATGGGTTTGAACCAGTGTGTCTCGACGAGGAAGGGCTGGCCACAGCATACAGTGCTTACAAGAAACAGTACTGAAACCACCAAGGAAATGAGAATGATTTCATTTCTTTTGCAATGTACAAGTCGAGACCTTTTAACGATGGAAACCGATAAGTCATACATGAATTTCCAGAAATCAAATCCATCAGTCAAAATTTATTTACAGAACAAACTAACACCTTGCACGTGTGTGTCGTTGCACTAACCCGCAACGCAGTACGAGATTACTTCCAGGAAAACAACAAGAGAATCTCCTCCCAGTGATGCCACGTCCGTCTTCTTCCCCAATCGCACCAAGATCAGATCAAGAGCGACCCCCGCGAGTTGGCTCTTGATCGACTATTTACCCTCAAGTTAAACTGCAATGACGGTTTCAGCAGCTAACTCCCTGCTAACAGGCTCTCCTGTAAACTAAAAAGGCTATATTTCTTACAATCCTCAGGAAAGAATGAAACAGTTGTTCCGCCTCATCTAATTGGATATGACTAATATCCAGCTCGGTCAAAGCCTTGCAGGCTACAATTTCTGATAATAAAATCTGATAATAGGTCACGGAACATTATGTATATAAAGGCATAAATGTTTATATAGTTACTTTAAATTATAACAAATTTAAAATATTAATTTAAAATGAAGCTTTTTCACCTTTCAGTTTGCTCAATTATTCAACTTTATTTTCAATGGAAAGAGTATTTTGCGATGACGACGAATTAAAAAAGAAAGATGACTGAAGGAAGTGGAAAGAGTGAAGCAGGAAGTGCGAGGGATCGGTGTGGACGAAGTGAGAGCAGTTATGAAGAAGAGTTGAAAAGCAGATGGCCCAGATGATAGACCAGCGGAGGAATGGAGATGTCTGGGTGCGAAAGCAATGGAGTTTTTAACCAGACTGTTCAGCAAAGTCTTGGAAGGTGAGAGGATGGCTGAGGAACGGAGAGGAAATGGTTTTATACCAACTTACATGAACAAGGGAGATGTACATAGCTGCAGTAACTACACAGGTGAAAAGTTGATGAGTCACACTATGAAGTTATGGGAATAAGTAGTGGAGTCCAGGCTGAGAGGAGAGATGGTGAACAACAATATGGTTTTCATGCCATGGAAGAGAACCACAGATGCCATAACTGCTTCGAGAATGCTGATGGACAAGAAACAAGTACATGGAAGGAGGTGAAGGTCAGAAGGAGGTGCACTGTGTGTCTGCGGACTTGGAGAAAGCATACGACAGAGTGACAAGAGAGGACTTGTGGTGCTGTCTGAGGAAGACAGAAGCAGTAGGAGTATGTGAGGGTGGTATGGGATATGTATGAGGACATTGTGACAGTGGTGAGTTGTGCGTTGGGAATGACTGGCTGGTTCGAGGTGGAAGTGGGATTACATCAAGGATCAGCTCTGAGCATTTTCTTGCTAGCTATGGGCATAAAAAGGTTTCATCTACCAAAAGCTTTTCTCATGGAGCTGTGCAACATGTTGGAGCCAGAACTCTGACACTCCAACCAGGTACCACCAGATGTTTGGGTACTGTCAGCCCTGGGCTTTTTTTTTTTAGAGGGAGCGTGAACACTGGGTAGATATAATATCATAGCATTTCTCAGCTGCATACTGGAGAGCATAAATCTACTGGCCAGACAAGATATTAGAAGATATACTGAACCTAAATAGTTTCCAATCAAGGTTTTTTTTTGTTCTGTTGTTGCTCTAACATTATAAGTGCACTAGACGGTACACATTCTTCAGATCCATTCCCATACCTCAACCTTAAACAGTACAAATTCAAGTCCAAATCACCTGCGACTCCCAAAATGAGCTGGTAAATGTGGTCTAGCGTTTCCCAGGCTTTGGTTCTTACCTGCCTTACTGCATCAGGTGATCAGGATGCACAATGGAGGTGTCTGGATGCAGTATTTCAATTTAATATAGTATATAATTAATACCAACACACACAAAACCATTCACACCTACACCTAGGGGCAACTTAGAACAGCCAATTACCCTAATGTGCATGTCTTCGGACTGTGGGAGGAAACCAGAGTAACCAAAGGAAACCCACAGAAGCACAGGAAGTTGATGCACTTCTCACTGCTGGTGATATAAACTGTGTTACTGAAATGGTTTAGTTTGGACATGGTTTGTATTTTTATCTGGTTTCACCCAAATGAGGATGGGATGTCCCTGTTGAGTCCGGATCCTCTCAAGCGTTCTCAACCTTCGGCCGTCAGCGCAGGCGCGTTCATAAAGAATGTGTTGTGTTCATAAAGAAACATTTTCATTCTTTATCACATTTGTTTTTACTATGTAAGCTGCTTTGCGACAACGTTGATGGCATATTGCAAGGAACAAAACTGCAGACAGACGGACAGACGTTTCGCATCACGACAACAGCTCTCACGCCCATTGGGCTGGGGAGTAAAAATGGAATGGTCATATCTTTAGGCGCTGTCTGAAAGCGGAGCTCCCTGTGAGATTTTTGTGGGCTGCTTCTTTTCCAAATAATTCATCAATTACTCTGTCAATGTTTTAAAAGTAAAATGATCTGTGGAAAAATCACCAGGTCTGCAAATGAGTCTGAATGACCGGAACTGAAAAATGAGTTAGTGACAGGGATGAAATGAGAGGACTGTACCCCAAGTCGGCTTGCGAGTTCAGTGCTCCTGTAACTTGGTGTTTCGACAGAGCCATCGTCCCGATCAGTCATCGAAACAATCTCTACATACCATACAGTTTATTCATTAGTAGTAAATCCACAATTTAGTCGTAAATGATGCAAAATATTTTTACTTTTTGATGGAGGATTCGATAACCAACGCAAGTCAACTGGATGCAGGCATTACTGTTTATTACCCACAATGCTGCATGCTAACGGCGGCACCAATCGGCGTGCTCGTCTGTGGATCACAGCTGGGGTCACTGGCTATTGCATAGCAACAAGGCAGGTTTGTTTACAGGTTTTGAGCGCTCTGATTAGCTCTCTGTAGGGGGTATTGCCACATAAGTTCTATATATAGAAAGTGGAGACCCCCCTGACTGCCCCCCCACCCCCGCCAGGATGATGGGGGGTATCACCAGTGAAAGCCTGATGAGAATGTGTTGAACTTCTGAAATTCTATGGATATTTCCTGGTCTTTTTTGCCAAATTTAGAGGTAGCGCCCTCTGTTAAATGGTCAGTTTCGTTATTTTATGTAAGTCTCTCGGCTGTTAGACAATGATATGATGGGAAATGACAGATTAATAGTTCATCTATCAAATCAGAGAAGAAGAAAAATCGATATTATAATGCATTACAAGGTATTTCGGCCTGTATCTCCGAAGTGGCACCTGCGGCTTCCGACTGATTTTCTCAGATCGGGTCACAAATGTCCTTTTGGTTTCCATACAGCCAATCAGCATCACGATGCCTACAGTAACCAAACAGGCGTACAAGCCATGCATAATCAGGTCGGTGGTTTCTTTAGTGTGGTGTTCCGCTTGAGCGCTGCTATAACATTTTTAATTCTCTAAACAACAGCCGAAATAACATTTTAAACTCACACAGTGTATCCAGCAGTCGGGTCTGCCGCAATCAAGCAGTCCATAACTAGGGAATCTTAAAAAAGGATATGTTATAAGGTGTCTTTTCTTTATCTGCGAGATATTATTTCTTGAGTAGTTCTGTACAGCTGCAGAGATTCAGTGTTTCTGAAATTGGACAATGTATTTCTACACAGGAAAATGTCATAAAATATGTGTAAAATGGTCATTTTTGTGTTACACACTGGCACTGCAAAAATAATCAATAATATTAATAATGTTGTATAAACATAAGTGTACACTTCAATAAAAAAAAACACTCCAGTAAAAAAAAAACACTTCAGTATAAAAAAAATGATTCAGTGTAAAAAAAACACTTCAGTGTAAAAAATTATTCAGTGTAAAAAAAATGATTCAGTGTAAAAAAAAACACTTCAGCGTAAAAAAAACACTTCAGCGTAAAAAAAACACTTCAGCGTAAAAAAAACACTTCAGCGTAAAAAAA
>JAOUQZ010080291.1:0-17404 GCA_028564935.1 Neosilurus hyrtlii
GCTACCGATGTCCAAGTGGTTTAGCAAATACGTTTGTCATTACCATCATCATTATAATCATCATCACCATCATCATCCTCATCATAACCATCATAACCATCATCATCATCATCATCACAATCACAATCATCATCATCGTTATTATTATTATTATTATTATTATAGTACCCAGTACGGGATTTACGCACACTTCAGCTGGACATACCCTAAATGAACCCTGTATAAGTGCTTACCCCATGCTGCTATTCATTCATAACTCTGAGAATGTGTATGGGAAATACTTGAAAGAATAAACACTCACAGCTGGTCGCGCGCAGAGCTGAATTAAACGCACTGAGGGTGCTGATGAGGATCACCCCGACGGCGCTGTGGAATCTCATCGTTTACAAAGAGCAGGTTAGTCCAGTCCGCTTTCCTGCCGAACGCGTCTCTCCAAGACACCTCTCCAGCTCCAGCCTCCTGTGGAAATAGCTCAGTGACTCCCAAGTTTCTCTCTTTGTGCTACTTTCGTTCTGCCACGTCTCTCTCTCTCTCTCTCTCTCTCTCTCTCTCTGTCTCTCTCACACACACACACACACACACACACACACACACACACAGAATTAAAGGTGGCGCGCCAAAAGATTCTCTCTCTCTCTCTCTCTCTCTCTCTCTCTCTCTCTCTCTGTGTGTGTGTGTGTGTGTGTCACAATGAAAAACATGCATTCATTCATTCATTTTCCAAGTCTGATCCTAATTATCGGGAGGCTGGCACCCATCTCAGCTGACTCTGGGCGAAGGCGGGGTACACCCTGAACAGCTCACCAGGCCACTGTAGGGACAACACACATACAATTATTCACACTCACACCTAGGGGTGATTTGGAACATCTAATTAGCCTACTGTGCATGTTTTTTGGACTGTGTGGAGGAGACAAGAGTATTCGCAGGAAACCCACACAGGCACGGGGAGAACACGCAAACTCCACACAGGAACGTCAGAGCCTGGGAATCGAACTTGTGTGGCCTTTCTTGCTTGTGAGGCGAACATGCTAACCACATGGATAAACATCTAAATAAATACGTTCATACATAAAGAAAGAAAGAAAGAATGATGAAAGAAGATGGAAGCACATGAGGGAACACACAAGAAAATCCCAGTTTGGTTTGAAGTCTATAAAAATGTCTTCAGGTTTGCACTGTAGAACCCTCTATTTAAAAGAGGGATAAATAAAATAAGTTTAAGATGCATTGATTCACTCATTTGCTGAACCACGTATTCCCACTCAGGCTGTGGGGAGGCTGGAGGCTATCACAGCCGACTTTGGGGGAAGGCGGGGTACACCCTAAATAGCTCACCAGTCCAACTCAGGGCAACACACACACATCTATTCACACTTACACTCACTAATGTGCATGTATTTGGACTGTGGGAGGAAACCGGGGTACCTGGAGGAAACACACACAAGCACAGGGAGATCATGCAAAGCCCAGAAATGCCCTCGCTTACACAGAACCTTCTTATTGTGAGGTGAACGTGCTAACAGTTTAAGATGAAGAGGTTTGCGATAAAGTTTTTTATAATTTATAATAATTTCAGAAAACACTTAGTATGTCAGAAAATCAAGATAAGCTGGTCACATATAGTACTTGGGGCCAAATTATTTGCACTAGGTGACTGTCTGTATTATTTGGAGTGGGTTAGCTTATGTGAGGTGTGGACGGGTCCATAAAAAATGTTTCCCGAGTGATAAAAGTGTTGCGGCTTCTGTGAGCTTCAAAGTTTTCTGTCACATGCATCATTAGATAAGGAAATAATGCAATGATAACACTAAACATCCATCCATTACCTATGCTGCTTATTTATCAGAGTCATGAGGGAAGCTGGAACCAATCCCAGTTCACTTCAGATGAGAGTCAAGGTACAACCTGGGTAAGTCAACTAGTCTATCGCAGGGCTAAAACAGTGACAAACATTGTGACATTCACACTCACATTCACACCTATGGGCCAGTTGACCTAATTAAATGTATATGTATTTGATCTATAGGAGGAAACCGGTATTTCCAGAGAACACCCGGGAAGTTCTGCAGAAAGGTCCCTGTCAGCCATGTGATTCACTACTGGAAACTTTTTGCTGTGAGGCCACAGTGCTAACCACTGCACCACCATGCCGCCACTCGAAAAATAAAGATGATGTGAATATAAAAGAAGGCATTATACCTGTACCTATTCCATTATTAATCATCTTGCTGGATCTCTCTTTCCTTTATGTTATTTTCTTTGTCCTCCTCAAAATGCTTTATCAGGTACAGTGTATAGGTTTTCCCACCCAAACCATGTACTGTATATAGTTAAGTGTCTCTTCTAATGCATCAGTGGTGTTGTTTTCAGATTTGCGAAGTGCTTATTATCTGGGGGAGGGTCACTGATCTCATACATGTGCTACTTGATAAAAAAGACAAGTATCAACAGTCAGATATCTTGATTTCTAACATGAGGTGACATTTGCATAAAAACTCTTATATCTGAATCCAGACAGAGGGCAGCACAGTGGCGTAGTGGTTGGCACGTCTGCCTCACAGCAAGATGGTGCTGGGTTCATGGGCCCGGGCGTTTCTGTGTAGAGTTTGCATGTGCTCCCTGTGCTTGAGTGGGTTTCTTCCAGGTACTTCCGTTTCCTCCCACTGTCCAAAGACATGCACAGTAGGCTAAATGTCTGTTCCAAATTGCCACTAGGTGTGGATGTGAACGTGAATGGATGCGTTTACCCAGTGTCAGCTGAGCTCCAGCATCCCCACAACCCTAGAAGGGTTATGCGATTTGGCAAATGAGTGATTTGGTATGTAATTTGTGCTGCCGTTTTACTTTAGTGGACAGAAAATATACTGACATGCTCAAGCTAGACTGAAATTCAATTTCAGAGTACCACCTCTAAAACAGGAAAATACCCCAGGATCCATGTCAATTTAATCCAGTCCAGTTAGAGCTATAGATTTGAATGGCATCTTGTGAGTCATGGGGGGGCTGTCTATAGCCAAGACAAAAATGAAGGCAGCATGGTAGTGTAGTGGTTATCACCTCTGCCTCACAGGAAGAAGGTCCTGTGCGTTTCAGTGTGAAGTTTGCATGTTCTCCCTGTGCTTGCTTGGGTTTCCTCTGGGTACTCTGGTTTCCTCACACAGCCCAACGACATGCAGCTAGCTGGTCCAAATTGACCCTAGCTATGAACATGAATCTGAATGGTTGTGTGTGATTGTGTACCCTGCCCTTGCCCAGCTCTCAGCCTTTCCATGACCCTTATAACAGATAAAATGGTTAAGGAAATGTTTTTGGACCTGGTGGTGAAGTCAGTAACCGCAAAAGTAAGCCCACAGATAATGTGCACGGAGTCTCTGCACAGAAAACTGGATTAAACCAGGGATCCTGAAGCAGTTAGGTGGGAACTTTACCAGGTGCACCACCGTAAGTAATTATGTGGCTCTTATACTGTACACGCCAGCAAATAGTTACCCCAGAAGTTAACTTTATATCCAGGTCTCATATGGACAGCCACACCCCGTAACGTTTCCACGTTGTAACTTTTATCATTAGATGTCTAAGTATTGCCTTGCATTGCAATATATTATTTTGGAACTGCGTTAGTCATTCAGATATGATAATACCTTTCCCTCTGGGCAGGAACTGACAGGATGATGACAGAATTTGTCATAATATGGACATCTGTCTAAATTAGGCTGAGAAAGTCTTAACTGACAGCGGGTCTCATTTATCAAGCTGAATACAAACAGATTTATTCGCAAATCATTCATCTGAAAATGTACACATGAAATTTGGTATTCAGAGAAATCCAACAATTTTGGGGGGGAAAAAGTTTGAATCCATCGTGTGCTGCTGAGTGTGTGAAAATGTACAAATAAAATAACTGACTCTCACGTCTGTCACATCACGTCTCCCTGTGCTTGCTCTCAGACACTTCACTACCCAGAATATCCTTCTCATTCACCTGACCACTGACTCGTCCATGACCCCACACACACGCCTGTTTCCAGATCACCTGATCCTTCAACACACCGTATAAAAGACTCTGCTTTGTTGTACACTTTGCAAAGTGATGCTTCCATGAAATTGTTCCACAACAAGTCAGTAATGTAAATCTCAACTTTTTGAACTTCAAATCAGATTATTGTCAAGGTCTGCACTTTTTAAAATGAAAAATACATTTATTATAAATTGATTTACACTTGTAAAAGGTGGCATAGTGGGTGGCACACCTGGCCTATTGCAAAAAGGTGATGGGTTTGATGCCAGGGTTCAACCATTTATGGAGTTTCCTCCAGGTACTCCGGATTCCTCTTACAGTCCAAAGAGCTGCACATTAGGCTAACTGGGTGTTTCAAATTGACCCTTGAGGTGAGTGTGAGTGTGAATGGTTATGTGTGTTGCCTTGCGATGGTCTGGTGAGCTGTTCAGGGTGTATGCCACCTTTGCCTAGTATGGGCTGAGATAGACTTGAGTCTCCCCATTACCCCAGTTGGATTAAAAGGTTCAGCAAATGAGTGAATGAATGTCCTGAATGATGTTTTTAACTCACCATTTATTGCTGACTGCTGTATTAAACCTGGCAGCTGCTGTTCCGCAAAACACAGATAATCTATCGACGACTTTCCAATGCACAACCAAACAAAACTCCTTCCTAGATGCTTCCATATAAATAATTAACAATTAAATATCTCCAGCTGCCATTATTTAAGCTCCCTTATAATAGAAGTGTAACACTGAGAATTTGAGATTGTGAAAGTTGTGCCAATTTTACAACATGCCAAAGATCTAAAGGCTTCATTTTTATTGAAAGGGAGTGAATGGGAGTGGATATATATATATATATGACACATACACAAATTCATCTGAAGATTTAGTGCTTCTCATGTCTATGGGCAAAAGAATGTTTAGAGAACGGTATTTATTTTTTTTCCTGTTGGATGAAAGCTGGCTTATAAAATAATTTCATTTGCTGTGGCGTCTTTTTCTTTTAATGCTGGGCAGCATATCTTGCACTGTCTAGACATTTTTTTTCCAATCCATTTTCATGGTACACTATTTTCTTTTCACCTCACTTAAATCCCTTTATCTTTCATCTGTCTATTGAGTTTGACCTTTCCACATGCTGTTACACTGCTATGTATACAGCTGCGGAAAAAATTAAGAAACCACTGCAAAATTTCTCAGGTTTTACTAATTATAAGTGTGTTTGAGAGACATGCACAGCTGTGTTTCATTCGATTAACTACTGGTAACATTTCCCCCAAATTTTACATTGCTCCTTAGAGCATTTAATCACTGAAAAATCACAACTGGTTAAAAAGATGCAGTGTTTTCAGACCTTCAATAAAAACCAAGATCACATTTAATTTTAAATAACACCCAGTACTAATGTTTAAGTTCAGGAATCACTATTTGGTGGAATAACCCACTCACCTGTTGAATAACACAGGTTGAACGTTTCTAAACCAACACTGGGTGAAGAGCTCGCAAGACCACTGCAGAAACCAGAGTACCTGAAGGAAACCCACATGGGGAGAACATGCAAATTCCACACAGAAACAACTGAGCCTGGAACCAGTATCTTCTTGCTGTGAGGTGGACGTGCTAACTACTACGCCACCGTGCCACCCGATGAACTAACTCTGATATTTTTTTCATAGCCTTTATATGTCTTGAGTGATTTTATGCCACTCCTGTTGAAAAAAAAACCTCAATTAGTTCATCTTTTTTTGCTGGCTTGTGACCATCTATCTTCCTCTTAATGACATTCCAGAGGTTTTCAGTGAGGTTCCGGTCTGGAGATTGGGCTGGCCATGACAAGGTCTTCAACTTTTGGTCCTCCATCCACACATCGATTGATCTGGCTGTGTGGTATGGAGTACTGTTCTGCTGGAAAACCTAGGTTCAATGTGAGTGAACAGTGTAACCTTGTACATGACTTGATTCATGCATCCTTCATAAGCAAAAATTGGCCCAATTTCAGCCTTGCTGAAGCACCCCAGATCACCACTCATCCTACATCAAAATTCACAAAGGGTGCGAGACACCATGGTTTGTAGGTCTCTCCATTAGCTGATCAGATGATAATGGACGAAGCTGAGAATTGAGGTCATCAGATATCTTTTTCAAAATGACTTTACTCGGGTCCTTTATTGTTAAATTCTTATGGTCTTTAGCAAACTTCTTTGTTTCTCATTGATGAAGCGCACTGAATGATAACCCTGCCCAGAGCAACCTGTTTCAAATTGTGCTTGCTGTGCAAATCGCTAAGAACTGTATGTTCTGACACGTTTCCATTATGACCAAAATCTTTTTCAGCAAATTGTGCTCTTCTGTGGGATTAGATCACATGGGTAAGCCTTCATTCTCCATGTGTGTCAGTGAGCCCTAGGTGCCCATGAATCTGTTTCTGGTTCACCATTTGTCCTTACTTGCTGCCTAGTACAGTTCCATTTTAAAATATTGGAATACCAAGGCCAGTGAATTTGCTGTGCACTGAGACATTTGTGTGTGAGAGATTAAAAAATGAATATGATAAGAGAGATCAGAGTTTCAGCTTTTATTTAATAGTTTCTTCCATCTATTAAACAACACTGAACACAATGCATTTTGTATCAAAGCACCAAGTTTTTCAATTGAGCCAAGTTCAACATGCAAGCAACAGGTATTTCTTGTTACCCAGGTGTGTCATATAAGATTGATTGTTTATTCATTACATAGTTCCAGATATCTACTCTCAATTTAAGCTTTGTTTTTCAACTGTGAAGACTGCATTTGCATTTACGAAGGGTAGACCAACATCAAGATCAAAGAGCTGCCTATGGGGGAGAAGCATGCCATTCTAAAGCCGAGAAACGAAATAAAATCCATCAAAGATATTTTACAAGCATGAGACATTGCCTGCACCACAATTAAGGAAATACATGGAAATTACTGGACTATCTAGTGGAGTCTATTGGTCATAAGCTTGATATAGTTATTGTGATATACAACTAAATGTAAATTTTTTTTGTTTAATTTAGTTGAAAACATGTTCATCATGTTAGAATATTTTAGCTGACTTGAACACCTGGGTGGTGTGACACAAAATGTGTTAAATTCTTTGTTGTTTAACATCTGTACGTAAATACAAAAGAATAAAATCTGAACCTGATAACTCACAGATTCAAACAAATGGCTTCATGCGTATCATTTCTATTCATCATAAAATTACACTGAGGCGATTTTCAACAGCTTTGTCAGACAAGTCAAACTAAAATTCTGTGAGCATGTGGGCTATCAGGTTCATGCATGGGGCCACAGAATTGGCCTTGCTGTTCCAATACTTTTGAAGGGAAGCATATACCCCACCCCAGGACAGATGTCACTGTAATAAATAAAAACTGCTTATTAACCAAGTGTTGGGTCTGTACAGTGAAATTTAAGTCCAAAGGCTTTATGTACAACCTGAGCAATAAAGAGGTCTGTACTAAAAGCCAAGGGCTGAGAAGCATTTTGGCTAATAAGTTAGTGAGTATATATATTACAGTAAGATTGTGTAACTAGGGATTTCGCAAAATCCCTAAAACTTTCAGGGGATTTATGTTTTATTTAGGGATTTCATGAAATCACTAAAACATCTACTGAAAATATTATTGAAAAAGACAGTGCAGTGTTTCACAACTTTACTGAACACATATGTAAGGGTGACTATTTATCCAAGCATTTCAAGAACTTGGCTAATTGCCAGTACATGATATGGAAGTGTGGCGAATTTAGCCTTTAATGTTTTATAATCTTTATCTCTAAAGGATTTGGTGTGGAATGATATTTATGTAACAGTTTTCACACCTATGAATATGTGTGCATGAGAAAAAAAAATACAGTACCCATTACACCCTGTAACAACACCCAGGACTGGACCGTGGGACTCGAGTTTGTTCAGGAACATCATAATGCTGGTATCAAGCAAACCTCTACAAGGTAATGGTTCGAGAGGACCCTAAAGTTGGCTAGACATCATCTAGTCTTCCAGCACTTCATTATCCACCACCCACTGACACCATTAACCTATCTTCTCTTGTTTTCAGTCTACCAGCAACCAGTCATCTGCCATCCCCACCCAGCGATCCAGCAACTAATGATACTGACGAGTCGACCATTCAGCCACCTTCCCCTTCCAGCAGTGAGTCAACATCTGATGACCCCAGAAAGTCAATGTCTGCAACCCCTGTGCCACATCCACCAACTCCTACCATTCCGGCACCCCATGACATCTCTAATCAGCGTAAGAGAGCCGGTGAATCTCAACTACCACTGGCAGAAAGGATGGTTAAGTGATCTCGTTTTGACCTAAAGTTGATCTAAAAACTCAGAGAAACATCCTCGGAGTTGTCCTGGATAGCGATGAGCACAATATGTACAGAATTGTGGTGAAAGCAGAGATTCTACGCACCAAGTATTCCAGGAATAGGTTTGACCTCTGTCTTCAACGACAACTGAACGACTCTGATGTCAACAGAGAATCATTCTTTGCCAAGCACTCCAGTCTGCAGCTTCTGGAGGACAAAGATTCCTTTGTTGTGATTGCAGCAAAGGCTTGAAACAGTGTCAGACCAACAGGTAGAAGTGCAATAAAGTGAAACGACTTTGTAATAGCAGTTTAACATGTCCAAATAAACAGTAGTCGATTTAATTGTCTTATACTGCCAATGTTATTTATAGTCCCAATGGTACTATATATTTTATTTCTATTATAATATAACATTTTGTAATTGTATTATAATATAACATATAACAATGCATCTAAACTCTTCTCTGTTCTGGCTCCAAGGTGGTGGAATGAACTTCCTCTGGATGTCTGGACAGCTGAGTCACTGGGTGTCTTCAAACAATGTCTGAAAACCTACCTTTTTCAGCAGTACTTAGATTAGCACTATGTCTCTCTCTCTCTCTCTCTCTCTCTCTCTCACACACACACACACACACACACACACACACACACACACACAAACAACAACAACAACAAATAAAAACCACGCACAACACCTACCCACTGAGTTTGACAAGTGTTATACTTAGTCTGTGTCCTGACGAACCAGTGTAAGAATGTACTCACTGATAGTAACTTTAAAGCACTTCTGTCTGGATAAGTGTTTTAAATGTAAATGTAAATAACATAATAATGAGAATCACTTTTGTTAAGCAATGTCATTTGCAATTGCCCTTTTTGTATGATGCATAAAATAGTATCATGATTGACAGGATTACTTGTGTTGTGTTGTGTTGTGTTGTGTTGTGGGTGTGTATGGATGAGCCATAATCTATCAAACCGTAGTAAGTTAAATCAATGGAGAAATGAATGCTGGTGTAATGAAATGGTAAAAAAAACAAAACACATATTCAGGGATTTTGCAAAATAACTAGAGCTACATTTTAGTAATTTCATGATATTTAATCAAACCGTGATTACAGGAATTCCCTGAACGTTTTCCCTGGTTTCACAGCCTTACTGTAACTTATACACTACTATTAATATGAATGGGTGGGTGTGTCCAAACCTTTGACTGGTACTGTATATATCATTCATTCAATTCACCAGTCCTGCTATTTTTATTCATTTTTTTTTTACTTTGTCTTTAGTAGTTGCTTAGTGTTGTTTTTCAGTCTCTGAGTTTTGTGCCCTTGATTTTTAAACAAATCTTTAAACGGTACTTTATTTGTGAGTGTGACGTTAAATCCACACCTCCAAAACTTTTCTAAATCCATATATTATATAATCATTTAGCAGATATCCATATCTCATATAAATACATATGCTCACTCAACGCTTTTTGTGTTCCATTAATGCATCTCTCGTCTCCTTAGCTGAGTGATTTGTTGTGGAAAAAGAATCAGTGTCTGTCTCACTCTTCAGAAAGATGTCCACTTATACACTGTTTACTCAGAGGGAAAGTAATCAACCCTGTCTATTGAAGACTCCGATATAGTTGCAATAGGATTCTGAGTTCCATATGGCATCATAAAATATGTCCAAAAAAAAAAAAAAACACAAAAAATTTGCATGATAAAGCATCACTTCAGAGATCACTCAAGTGGGCATGTGATTTAATGAGCCGCCATCTTATTATCCTCCATATTTGAATGTCAGTATGTTACCGGGGAATCATTGAGGCAAACATCATTTGCTCTGGGAATTATTTGCATGTGTGAGAAAATTTTTAAAAAGCCTTTTAAAACATGTTTTTGGCGCATCTGAATCCTGCAAGCTCAAAGAACAAAGAGGAATGTCAAGAACATTTATTAATGAAGAGGTCGGAGTCAGATGGCATGCTGAGACAGCTTTTTTTTTTTTTTTTTTTTTTTTTTTTTTTAGACTAAATTTAAAAGTGAATGAGTAACCTTCGGTGCACATCGGAAGAAAGTGATGTTTTTTCTAGTGCATCTGATCAAATATGAATACGGCATAAATCAGAGGCAAAGAAAAGACGCAATGAAAAGGTTGCAACTTCAAAGTGCTTTTGACAAAAAAAATATGAGACATCAAGTTGAAGAACACTGTCTTCAGCTCATTAAAAGAAGGATACAAACACATGGGTTCCATAAATAAGCCATAAGCAAACAAACACACAAACAAACAAACAGCTGTACATCACTGGTGGATTTATAATAAAATACTTAATAAGTAAAATTTTTCTGCAGTGCGCCCCTAAAGATTTCCTTTCAAAGAAGAAAAGTAAAAAAAGGAAAGATACCTCATGTAATATTCATATTGTGACTAAGTTTCAGAGAGAACTCTATGAAAACTTTTTAAACCCTGTGCAACCACACAAAAGCATCACGTGAAGACTTCATGTTAATAGCGACAGCACTGGAATTTTATAATTACGACTGGTCATAAATGTGCTCTATTGAAGGACATTCTTTGGATTAAAGCACAATGCTCTAAGCTCTTAAGCCTCAAAACCAGTTCTTAATAAATCAGAATAATTTTATCCTGCCCTTCAAACCTTTTTTTTTTTTTTTACAATTGCAGTATTCTTCTTCATTACAACTGTTCTTCAGTCCCTGGTGAACAGTGGATGATTTTGGGTTCATGAAAAACACTCAAGGAATTGGTATTCATAACAATGTGGATTTTTAAATCTGTGCTTGGTGTATCATGCAAGTGGTCAAGGCTGGATGCACACAGCATCATTTTAAATGTTTATCATTAAGCCTGAGAGAGAAATTTAGAGAGAGAGAGAGAGAGAGAGAGAGAGAGAGAAAGAGAGAGAGAGAGAGAGAGAGAGAGAGGATGTCTCTAGGTGTAAGTTTTTATTTTGCCCCATTTACACTTTTATTCCTCCGACATAGCCAATAAGAGTAATAATAATATACCAGAAGTACAACAGTAAACTCCTCGTGTATTCTTAAAACTTTGCAATGTTCAATAGTGCTCTCTCTCTCTCTCTCTCTCTCTTTCTCTCTCAAGGTTATCTCCTTGACAGAACAGACAGCCTCTGCACCCCTACGCAAGTGCTGTTTCGCTGTCAACTCTCATAGGCTTGTTTGTGTACCGTCTGCTTTGCATATTATTATCATCAAAACTTAGCAGCACTCTGTTCACAGCAGTGAACACTAGAAAAGAAACAACTTATAGGAGATATGTACTCTATGTATGGCTGCGTATGAGTTTTTTGAAAGATGTGAAACTAACAGTAAATAATTTCCTTGTATATCGGGCATATTAGAACAAAGCATTAAAAATAATGAATGCTTTGTTCTAAAGTGCCTAATATGCTAACACATGATTCACTGTTTAAATAATTAATAGATTTATTATTTAAACAAACAAACAAACAAACAAATAAATAAATAAACTAGAGTGGCACTTAAAGAGTGCAAGGTACCGCCACAAGACCCAAATGGATTATGGTGACAAGTGCATTGCTCTCACTCACCTACTTCCTCACTCACCCACCGACCCACCCAGTCTTTCACTCTCTCACTCACCCATTCACTCACTCACTCACCCATTTACTCACCCACCCAAACACTCACCCACCCTCCCACTCACCCACCCAACCACTTACTGACCCAACCACCCACTCACCCACCCACCCACACACTCACTTGCACTCACTCACCCACTTACTGGCTCACACCCACTCACTCACCCACCTACTTACCCACCCACTCACTCACTCGCTCATCCACCCACCCACTCACTCACCCATTCACCCACCCACTCATTCACTCACCCACTCACTCCCTTACCCACCCACTTACCCACCCACTCACTTACTCACTCACTCACTCATTCACTCACCAACACATGCACCCACTCAATAACTCACCCACCCACTCGTTCACTTATTCACCTACCCACCCACTCGTTCACTCACTCACTCACCCACCCACTTGTTCACCCACTCACTCCCTGACCCACCAACTTACCCACCCACTCACTCACCGACCCATGCACCCACTCGTTCCCTGACTCACTCACCCACCCATTCACCCATTCATTTATTCACTCACTCACCCACCCACTCACGCACACACTCACTCATTCACCCACTCACTCACTCACTCACTTACTTACCCAACCACTCACTCATTCACACACCCACCCACTCACACACACACTCACTCACTCACCCACTCAATTGCTAAACTGCTTAAACCTTGTAGGGTCATGAGGAGGCTGAAATTTATCTCAGCTGACACTGGGCAAAGACAGGGTACACCCTGAACAACTTGCAAGACCATCGCAAGGCAACACACACACACACACACACACATTTACACTCACACCTAGAGGTAATTTGGAACAGCCAATTATCCTGATGTGCATGTCTTTGGACTGTGGGATGTCATTGCCAGACAAAGGGCTTGAACCCAGGACCTTCTTGCTGTGAGGTGGAAATGATAACCACTACGCTCCCATGAGGCACTAGTAGTTTTTCTTTTCTTCTTCATTTATTTTTTTTAAATGAAAAAGCATGATTGTGCATGCTCTGTGCTTCCATCAGGTCATAGGGGTCAAACTCAAGGCCAGCGGGATAAAACCGACCCACCTCCTCATTTTATGTGACCCGCAATAGCTTTCAATCAATATGATTATCGTACATTCTTTGCATCAACCATTACCATGAACCCTAATTCATCATCCTTCCACTAGGTGGCAGCAACCTATTTCAAGTAAACAACTAGTCATTCATTACCCAAGAAAGATTCGGCCCTCGATCATCTTTAAATTTAGCGATGTGGCCCTCAGTAAATATGAGTTTGGCACCCTGATGTTATGTGATTAAACCTGGGTTTTCTCCACTCATGATAGTTTCTCCTCTTGCAGTAATTCTTACAGAGTGCTCTTTTTTTTTAGGCAGTAGCATTTTGATTTGCTCCTCATGTCATGTCACTTAAATGAGGAAAGCCTGTTTCCATTTTAATGCAGCAAAATTTTTCATTCCAGCTTCTAAAAAACAAAACAAAACAAAACAAAACAAAACAAAAAAGTCTTGTGCAAGCGTAAAAGTCTTATTTAATTTGAATCCACATGCTTCCATAACTCATTTTTTGTTTTCAAATTGCACATTATGAAGGTAAATGGAAACACGACTTCAGTCTTGAAGTTTAATTAAGATAAGAGACATTGTAATTGGCGATGTCTGCAAAGTTGCTTTGCTTATTATACCTATTGATAATAATCCCATTTACTTTCTGGTTACACCACTTTCTGCTCAGGCTCTGTCCCATCTGTGCTTCCTGCTCACTGTTTGTACCTATGCTAACTTTGTTCAAACGTGTTTTTTTGTAAAAACTGTTAATTATAGTGTAAAATAATTTAATTATACGTGATATTTGTTTTTTATCATGCAAATGATGGCATTATTGTAGCATCAATATAATGAAATAGATGACACTTTATTTTTAAATTTCATTTATTACATTTAATTCAGTAAGCTCATTCATTAATAAAATACGGAGCAGTCTTATGTTTGTTTCCTGTCTCCACCATGAGAAGTATTTTGTGTCTTTGGCCTTAAATAATAGATCTGTTTTTGCTGACTGAGCCTGTTTGGCTTTGACTTTACCCATTACTGAACATGACTGTATAAACTGGAAAAGATGCCCAAAACAACTGTTTGCATCGAATCTACCTGGCTTTGATTGTGCACTACAGTGTTGTAAAAATTTGGTGTTTTAAAAACAAGTATCAAAGCACTGAGAAAATACAATAGTATAAGACAAACTGGAACCAGAGAAGCATCAGAAAAGCAATTTTTAGCATATCTTCACATCTAAAGATTTCATTTATGATAATCAGGGTCTTAGATTTGGATGATCATGTCAGCAAATGAGGTTTCTGGGGATGGAGCATGGAAGAAAAAGATAATCTGATAAAACCTGAAGACTAATAAAAATAAATAATTCATCATACATTCAGATATTGTCATTGCAGTGACCTCCATGTCTCGGATTTTAGGCTGGGTCATTATTTATTTAATTGTATTAGATGCCATTGAGAGATTAGAAATGTAAGAGAAAATGGAAAATGATAAAATAATAAAATAAAATCACTGTAATATTATCAATCAATAGCGATACTTACTCAATTATTTATTCAGGATACTATTTCTGCATTTCGGGCTTTTGAGTCTGCATCTTTAGACTTTCCATTCCATTAAATATTGACGAGAGGAATATATATTCCCATATTTTCATTATCTGCAATCTTTAACAAGTGTATCGACTCACCTTGTTTACTGAACTCGCAGGCCGGGGTAAAGTATCCAATGCCCACTCACAGCAAGCACTGTTTCCCATATATATATATATATATATTTTACTTGCTTTCTTGAATCTACTTCTCAGGGGTGCAACATATAGAAGCCGAGGTACTAAAGGTGTGCATGTGTACAAATGAATGCAAATAGATAACACCCACAAGCAGTCAACTACTGTACCAGTGTGTACAAAATCTTTAAAATGAACAAGATATTTATTTATTAATACATTTAATTATTCATTCATTCATTCATTCAGTCATTTAAACCATTGCTGTTGTTCAGTAAAGAGTAGGTTATTGGGTTGCCGTTGCAGCTGGAGAGCTGTCCAGCGTGTACTCTGATCTCCCCCATAGTCGGCTGAGATGGGCACCAACCTCCCCACGATCCTAATTAGGATTAAGCGCTTCAAAAATGAATGAATGAATGAAAAGTGTGCCATGTTAGAACCATTACTACCTTATTATCTTTGGCAGGGGCAGTCTGGACTCTGTGAGCATTTTCTGGCGTTACCTACTACCAGTGAGGGTTTATCCGAGTAGCCACCATATTGCTTTACTGTTGTTTCGCTGTTGATCACTGTCATTTATAAAATTTATAAATAACTTTGAATTAAGCTGCCTCAGGCAATGTAATTCCTTTTTCACCTTGAATTTGTGTATTTCTTTTTTTTCAATACCAAACATCTTCATCTGTACACAGAAAGCCATAAAAAATGTGCCATTATAACACCCTACATCCTGGTTTAGTTTGATACCAAAATCAGATTCACCCTTACCACATTTTTGTAAAAACTAAAGATAGCTTTTATGCCAAATGCACCCAAGGTGATACAAGCAAAAATATACCCAGAGACCTTATATTAATTTCGCCAAATCTGTTTCCATGAGAAGAAAACAAGATAATATTATACACTCATACTATATAGTGTACACTCACTCACTAACTCACTAATTTTCTGAACCACTTAACCCTGCTAGGGTCATGGGACTGGCACCTATTTCAGCTGACACTGGGCAAGGCGGGGTACACCCTGAACAGCTCACCAGATCATCACAGGGTCAACACACACACACACACACACACACACACACACACACACACACACAAAACCTTTCACACTCACATCCACACCTAGGGGCAACCTGGCACAGCCAGTTAGCCTAACATGCATAACTTTGGACTGTCAGATGAAACCAGAGTACCAGGGAAACCCACACAGGCGAGGGATGGGGGGGGCATGCAGACTCCACACAGAAACACTCTAAACCCAGGACCTTTTTGCTGTGAGGTGGATGTGCTAACCACTACGCCATCATACACTAAGCTTCAGTAATGGACCTAATAAAAATGTTTATCAAGATTATGCCTTAATCTCTCAAAATGTCGAAATGTAAAAAAAAAATCCTTGCGGAATAGTAATCGAATACACACAGCAGGTTGGTTTCAAATTAGATGTTCACAGGTTCTAAACCAACAGGACTTAAACAGGGACTGTGGATAGGTTTATATTTACTTTCCAATATAAATGGAAGACACATCATTTTATTTAGCATTTTCATTGTATTTTCACGTCTCACAGCATCACATTTGACATGCAATTATGGCTGTGTGTGTGTGTGTGTGTGTGTGTGTGTGTGTGTGTGTGTGTCTGTGTGTGTGGCCAGGTTTCGTTTCAATTGGACTTTTCCAGGAGTCCTTTAGAAAACAAATAGCTGGTGAAAAATCCTAATTTGCATATCTCCACCTCTATTTTGCACTTAAGATTATTCATGCAATTATTCTTTGTAAATTACCCACAGTGCCTCCGCCTTCCTTACCCATTTTTAATACACGTTTTATCACTATCAAGGTGATCTGAGTAAATCAAGGCATGGGTTACTCCATTCATTATTTTTATTATGCGTAGAGGAGAAAAGGGAGCAGAACAAAAATCTCTCCTGGAGTACACTTTGTGCCATCCTCGTATCATCTGCACCGAAATTTGGATCAAAATACTGATCAAAATGAGATATATGCAGCTATGTGCCCATGTGTGTGTGTGTGTGTGTGTGTGTACAGTCACGTAGCCTGCGCTTTCTAGTCGTAGTCTCCCAGAGGAGATGAATGAAAGTCAATAGAAAGTCTGTAATACCACTGCTAATGGAGTTTCATTGCAACCTTACATTGATGCTTTCTGTCTTACCCAGAATTCAGACACAGAAACAGCACAGATGGATTTTCACATATATTTTGTGATCTGAAAGCAACATAGAGTTTCTCAGTAGGATAACCACTTAATTCCATATATCTAAACTTGACCTTTAATATATATATATATGTGTGTGTGTGTGTGTGTGTGTGTGTGTCTGTGCGTTTGTGTGGTGGAGAGCTGATGGTTTGAGCTTGTTTTGCATCCCCAGGGACTAAAACCTACTGTCAATAAGACAATGGGGAACTCCACTTTGTGTCTGAAGACTACTTACCTCAGGACATCTGCAACAAGATTTGAAACACACAAGAAAATTGACATTTGAATGATGATGTCAAATCAGACAATCAATTAAAATTAATTATATATATATATATATATATATATATATATATATATATATATATATATATGTGTGTGTGTGTGTGTGTGTGTG
>JAOUQZ010080356.1:0-17399 GCA_028564935.1 Neosilurus hyrtlii
AAACTCTCTAGTTGCTGATCTAATGGTGGTGTATTTTTATTTACCGTTTTAGTTATTGACATTTCTGACTTTAAGTTAAGGGAATCAATTTTACACATAATGAACATCTGTATTCCTGGTACAACTTGGGGATCGCTATTTCACTGAAGTATTTCCGACTTGGGACGTCACATCTGGAGTCAAGCACCTTTATCATAGCCCTGAATCCGTCTTTCTCAACTGTGCTAACAGGAACCATGTCATTAGCAATATGAATTGTTACGGTGTCCGTTATCTCTGTCCACCGCTTGCTTTTTCTGTCGTATGGCGTACCTTTAACAAACGCTTCCAAAAGTGACATCTGACTCGCCTGTCCTTTAGCATCACTTTTACCTGAAAGTGTGGAAGACGCTGATTTTAGTTTAATGCACTCCTGGTACTCCAAAGCATGTTTACGGCTAAGGTGATGAAGCAAATTGCTCGTGTTACCACCTCCGGCAACAACTTTAGCTTGACAGCACTTGTAGTAAATTGTTGTCTGGTTTACGTCCGACCTTTTAAACCCGAAGTACCTCCAGACAATAGACACGGCTCCGTTTTACGGCAAAATTTCTTCTGGGTCATCATCTTCAACTTCTGGTCTGAAATATGTCCCCTGTGAAACCACCGCGCTGCGTTCTGGACATATTTAGACTATTTAAACCAGTATTGCTGGTATATGAAAAATTCATATCATAACAAAAACAAAAACCGGTTTTCGGTGCAAACCGGTATATCGCCCAGCACTAATGTGTGCATATGTGTGAATGTGTGTGTGTTTGTGTGTGTGTGTGTGTGTGTGTGTGTGTGTGTGTGTGTGTGTGTGTAGTGTTGTTGCAGGACTCGGAGTGTGATGTGTTGTTGAGTAAACTGGTTGAATTGAAGTGGAAGAACCGAATACAGGAGCATGATCTCACACACTCGATCAGCTGGAGCAGAACACTACCTGATGTACGGAAATACCCCCTCTGTCTGTCTGTCTGTCTGTCTGTCTGTACTTCTATCTATCTGGTCTTCTGTCCGTTCATTTGTCTGTCCACCGATCAGTTTGTTATTCTGTCCATCTTTCTGCCTGTCAGTCTGCCCTTCTATTTGTCCACTCTTCTGTCTATTCATCATTTTGTCCATCTGTCTGTTGGTCTCTCTCTTTCTCTTTCTCTCTCTCTCTCTCTCCCTCTCTCTGGCTGTCTCTGAATGAACATTTCACCACGTCAGAGATGATATAACCCTGATTCCATAACAATGATAAAACACCACTCCGTCACTTTTAGATTAGATTTTTTCACAGGATGTTCTCACCACCACAGAGTACTACATGTGTGTGTATGTGTAGGCTGAGGATGAAGACACTAGTGAGGTTGAGGAAGATCAAATGCTGATGATGGTTACTCAGATGGAATTCATGGACATGATATCTTCCATCAGACAGGTAACACCTCCACGGCCCTTTACTCCGCGGCTGTGTTTCATTTCAGACATTACCACATATTCTTGTTCACTTCTCTGTACACTAACACTGTTCTATCACTACTGTAACATCATTATCCTGCTTTCACACCAGCAAGCACTAAATAACTCGTCTTCACCTCATCTGGGCGTGTAAGTAACACTTGGTGGTACTTATGGGCTTGGCCTGTCCATGGCTCTCTAGTCTCTGCTGTGAATACAGAGTTAAAGAACTGATGAGTGATAAATTAAGTGTCCAAGTCAGTTACTGCTTGTTAGCATGCTAAGATAATTCAATTCAATTCAGTTTATTTGTATGGTGCTTTTTTTACAGTTGACATTGTCACAAAGCAGCTTTACATAATAAACGGAATTTAAAAAGGAATTTAAACATTTTTCTACAATCACTATATGTCAGAGGTGCACGGTATACACAGGGTGATGCTAAAATGTTACATGAATGATGGTTATTCAGTCAGTGTGTGTGACGGTGGTGGTGGTGGTGGTGGGGTTGCACTTTTAACAGCTTGTGGGTAAAAGCTGTTCTTGAGTCTGTTTTTGTTTTTAGTGTCCTGTACTTTTTTCTGGAGGGGAGAGGGAGAAAAGGGGGTGTCCAAGATGTGTGTGGTCTCTGATAATTCCACTGTCTCTCCTCCGAAGTCTCCAAAGAGAGATGTTTGTGGTCCAGGTGAAGTCAGCAGAGATGTGGATTCCAAGAAACTTGTAGCACTTCACCCTCTCAACCTCCCCTCCATCAGTATAGAGGGCAGAGTGCTCAGTTTGTTTAGATCCCCTGAAATCCAGTATCATCTCCTTTGTCTTGGATGTGTTTTGGTCCAGGTTATTGTTGTCGCTCCAGCGCCACAGATGCCGGACCTCCTTCCTCTAGGCTGACACGTCGTTAACTGTTATCAGACTTATGACAGTGGTGTCATCTGCGAATTTGACGATGGTGTTGCTGGTGTAAATGGGGGAATAGTCGTGTGTGAAGAGGGAGAAGAGGAGGGGACTGAGAACACAACCCTGTGGTGTTCCAGTGTTCACGATGAGAGTGGAGGAGATGTAGTCTCCTGACGTTCTGAGGTCTGTTAAGAAAGTCCAGTATCCAGGAGCACAGTGAGCTCCCTAGGCCCAGGTTGGCCAACTTCTGAACCATTTTATGTGGTAGAACTGTATTTAAAGTGGAGCTGAAGTCTACGAACAGCATCCTCACATTCCAGCATGTGAAAAAATTAGGACACCCTATGAAAGTCTGTGTATTTTTGTAAATGTTTTGGATATACAGATATTCAATCTCAATTTTAACAATACTGAGAAGTTTAAGTAATATAACTAAGTTATATTAGTATTAAATAATAACTAAGATCTTCTGTGAAATGTAATCCTACAAAATGCATATAATAAATGAGGGAAAAGTTTGGACGCCCCACATTCATCAGCACTTAAAATAGCTCAACTCACACACAGGTGAATCACATCAGGTGCATGTGATTAGAAGATCATTACTCATTTGGAATGAGATTTGCCCTATTTAAACCTCACACATTTAGTTTGGTGTGTTCCTGACTGTGGATGTGAAAGTAAACACCACGGTGAGAGCAAAAGAACCGACTGAGGCCTTCAGAAACAAAATTACTGCAGCTTATCAGTCTGGAAACAATCTGAAAAGATTTCAAAATCAGCCATTCCACTGTACGGAAAAGAGTCAACAAGTGGAGGGCTTTCAAAACGACCAGGTCTGGACGTCCTAGCAGGTTCACCCCGAGAGCAGGTTCACCCCGAGAGCAGGTTCACCCCGAGAGCAGGTTCACCCCGAGAGCAGGCTCACCCAGAGAGCAGGTTCACCCCGAGAGCAGGTTCACCCCGAGAGCAGGCTCACCCAGAGAGCAGGTTCACCCCGAGAGGACCTAGACAGCTCACAGTCTATAGGATCCACCATGAATTCCACTGTGTATCAGACGGTGCTTGAAAATTAAAGCTGAAGTGGAACTGGACCCTGCAACATGACAGTGACCCAAAACATACCAGTAAATCCACCAAGCACTGGCTGAATACTAAAAAATGTGGAGTCCTGGAATGGCTGAGTCAGAGCCCAGATCTTAATCCCACTGAGATGCTGTGGGGTGACGTGAAACGGGCTGCACATGCAAGAAATCCCTCAAACATCTCACAGGTGAAACGATTCTGCATTGAAGAGTGGGGCAAACTTTCTTCAGACGGATGTCAGAGACGTGTAGACGGCTACAAGGAGCGTCTCACTGCAGTTATTTCAGCCAAAGTGGGGTAACACTATCTGTTAGGGGGGGATAGAGTGTCCTAACTTTTTCCTCAGGTAAAATATGTGTTTCTGTAGAATTTCATTTTACAGAATATCTTAAAGTCGTTTATTAAGTTTCAATTGTTCAGCTCTATTACTTGCATCTCTCAGTTTTGTTAAAATTGTGATTAAATAGTCAGAGATCCAAAATTGTTACAAAAATACACGGGCTTTGATAGGGTGTCGTAATTTTTTCAGATGACCGTAGGAGTTACTGCTGTCCAAGTGTGTGAGGGCTGTGTGGAGGGCTGTACTGATGGAATCCTCTGTTGACCTGTTTGCTCTGTATGCAAACTGATGTGGATCAAGATCAGCAGGGATCTCAGCCTTAATGTGAGACAAGACAAGTCTTTTGAAACATTTGGTGATTATGGGGGTTAGAGCGACTGGGTGATAGTCATTCAGGCAGCTCACTGTGCTCTTCTTAGGAACTGTAACGATGGTGGATGTCTTGAGGCAGGTGAGAACCATACACTGCTGTAGCGAGAGGTTAAAGATGGTGATGGCATGCTTTAAGTACCCTTCCTGTTACTCTGTCTGGACCATTAGTTTTTTAAATCATAGCAATTCTAACACTGGCTAGTAACTGACACATGCTAGCTATGCTAATCAGAAAGTATCTGTGTAATGTTGTGATGCATGTCCTTATACCTGTTCATATCAGGCTCTGATCGGTGGCTGTGAGGCAAATTCTCTGTTTCTGCCTCTCTGTGAGTTTCTGAATAGAAATACAAGGGCAACCGTTTCACTGCTGGTCACTGGGGGGCAGTACTGTCAACGGTAAACACACACACACACACACACACACACACACACACACACACATTACTCTTGAGGTATTGTAATGTACAGTAATACAATGTGTTGTGTGTAAATAGCAGAAACTTGTATGATGATGATGAAGACAAGATGTGTCCACGTTCTCAACTTGGGCTTGAGAACATCGACCTTGAGCAGGTCAGAGGTCATTTCCTGCTTTTTCATAACCATGATCTTTACCTCTGATGTTGCCATCGTGTTAACTCAAGAATGTTTAGAATATTCAGTGTAGATATTATCAACCCAGTTATGTGGTGGCTAATAAGCTAATATAGTTAAAGTTAGCATGTATGGAAGCAAACCAGCACCATTCACATTGTATCCTGATAGCAGGAAATAGATGTTTACAGCCCTATATTTTGACGGGCCATTGGTCCGACAGTTACAGCCCATTGGTTTGGCAGCCCTAACCCAACTGAACTGAGTAGGGTTCCCAAATTATTTAAGCAATATTAATCGTATGAGTAGGGCTGTTGGAACACAGAGCCATCACCATAATGTAATCAGCACACCATCATCTTATTTAGTGGCTAATTAACAAAGAGCATAATTAGCATAATTACTACAAGTTTATCAAACCAGTTATTGATAAAATCATCTGATAATTTGCGTTGAGCTTTTAGCATGTTATCTTTCTAAAGTGCTAAAAATACTAGATAGATAATACACCCCTAATTTATGTACTAGCTGTATCCTTACTAATTAACAAACTAGTGGTTTAGCAAATCAGATATCTGTCAGATTAGCTAAGAAAAACTATGCTAACTTCCTATTCCTTTCTCTCCAGTTCAGTGAATGATTAAAATCAGGATGAATTGTTGTGTGTGTGTGTGTGTGTGTGTGTGTGTGTGTGTCTGTAGGTGCTCGTGTACCTGCAGCTGTACAAGAATGTCACAGTCCACTTCCTGTTTGGTTGGCAGGAAGTCACAGATCATGTGTTTGCTTGTACTAAGGCCTTATCTAAACGCCCATATAGGTCAATATCACACACACACACACACACACACACACACACACACACACACACACACACAGATCTAGAGTTCTCTTCTCGCCATTTTGCCTGATCTTCATATTTTGGTGTGTGTGTGTGTGTGTGTGTGTGTGTGTGTGTGTGTGTGTGTGTGTGTGTGTGTGTGTGTGTGTTAGTTTAGAACACTGCAAGGTGCTCTTGATCTGGGTTTCTGTGTGGACGGCTTGTGGGCTGGGGGGGTGCAGGTTGAGCGTTGTGGGCAGGGCCTTGCTCAGGTGTGGACACGACAGATACAGCAGCTCAACCGTGTCAGCTTTGCCATGGCAACTGCTGTGACAACTGCTTATCCCTCACCCCATCTCCTCCTACAGGTAATATTATTATGACGTCCCCACCACCCAAAGAGTCCCCCACTGCCCAAAGAGTCCTCCACACCACCCAGAGAGTTCCTCACCACCAAGAGAGTTCCTCACCACCAAGAGAGTCCCCCCACTGCCCAGAGTCCCCACTTCACCCAGAGAGTCCCCCCACCGCTTAGAGAGTTCCTCCACTGCTCAAGAAAGATTCCCCCACCACCCAGAGATTCCCCCACCGCCCAGAGACTCCCCCACTGCCCAGAGGGTCCCCTTACTACCCAGGGAGTCCCCCCACCGCCCAGTGAGTTCCCCTAACACCCAGAGATTCCCTCCACCGCTTAGAGAGTCTCCCACCGCCCAGAGAGTCCCCCACACCACCCAGAGAGTCCCCCCCACCACCCAGAGATTCCCCACGTCCCAGAGAGTCCCCCCACTGCCCAGAGAGTTCCCCATTCCACCCAGAGATTCCCCCACCACCTAGAGAGCCTTCCACACCACCCAGAGATTCACCGCACAGCCTAGAGACTCCCCCACCGCCCAGAGTCCCCCACCGCCCAGAGAGCCTTCCACACCTCCAAGAGAGTCCCCTACTGCCCAGAAAGTCCCCCACACCACACAAGCATTCACCCCACAGCTCAGAGATTCCCCCATCGCCCAGAGTCCCCCGCCACCCAGAGAATCCCTCCACTGCCCAGAGAGCCCCCCCACAGCCCAGAGAGTCCCCCACCCCGCCCAGAGAGTTCGCCACCGACCAGAGATTCACCCCACTGCTCTGAGAGCCCCACTGCCCAGAGAGTCCCTTGCCACCCAGAGACTCCCCCCACTGCCCAGAGAGTCTCCCACCATCTAGAGGGTCGCAGAGTGTTTATTCACTTTGAATTTCATACACAAACACAAAAACACACTCATGCACACACAAACAAACACACAAACACAGCTTTGTGCTATGTAACAGCACACGTTCTCTCTCTCTCTCTCTCTCTCTATTCAGGCCTATGACAATGCAGAGTCAGAAGAAGATCAGCGTGGATTATTAGCTGATCTCGCTGTGAGAGGTGGGGCTAAAGACAGGCGTGTTGGACCTGAACTGTCAAACCGTGTGCACCGATTTATGCTTTCCCAAAATCCTGAGCTGGTGCTGGACTAGAGATCTGATTTATATATTAAATCACACACACACACACACACACACACACACACACAAACACACACACACACACCCCAGTGTGAAGTTTCCTTATTGTATAATTCAGTGTTGAATTACTGTATTGATATTGTATGTTTATATATCATGTATTTTTTTATTTAAATATGAAGAGTGAAATATTTTGTTTGGTCCTTTTTCACACCCTCTGTTCATATAGAGCACAGTTTTTTATTATTATTAATATTTAAACAGAGAGGTTTATTAATAATAAAAAAGACACTAAAATAAATTTCTTCAAATTTATAAAAAAAATTATGTTATCAAATAAAAATAATGAAAAACACCTGTATAGAGAAATTAATTTTCTGTATGGATGGATGGATGGATGCGGAGTGGACATATTATTTATTGATTAGAACATGACACACTTTCTCAAACATGATGAGCTTTAAACACAGTCTGGATAAATTTCATTTATTCATTGATTTTCTAAGCCTCTTAATCCTAGTTAGGGTCGAAGGGAGGCTGGTGCCCATCTCAGCCGACTCTAGGTGAAGGCGGGGTACACCCTGAACAGCTCACTAGGCCATTGCAGGGCCAAGACACAAAACCACAGTCACACCTAGAGGTGATTTGGAACAGCCAATCAGCCTACTGTGTATGTTTTTTGGACTGTGGAAGGAAACTGGAGTACCTGGAGGAAATCCACATAAGGCACGAGGAGAACACAGAAAGGCCTTGACGCTGGGAATCGAACCCAGGACCTTCTTGCTGTGAGGTGGATGTTTACATTTACAGCATTTGGCAGACGCTCTTATCCAGAGCGACTTACAATTATTATTTTTATACAACTGGGCAATTGAGGGTTGAGGGCCTCACTCAAGGGCCCGATAGTTGGGATTGAACCACTGACCTTTGGATCAGTAACCCAGCACCTTATTTGATTTGATAACAGTTTGTTTATTGTTCAGACTTTAAGAACTTGAAGTGTAGTAGTGAGTCATGTTTACATTTCGAGTATTTCTGTATGTTTTTAGGTATTTTATATCTGTGAACCAGACTGTGTTCATGAGGAAGATCTTCAGAAGTGCTGGATTATCAGATCACGGCCTTCATGTACAAAGGGTGTGTACGCACAAAAACGTTGCGTACGCCCTTTCCCACGACAAAGTTCAGATGTATCAAGAGTGAAATGTGCCTCACGCCAACTTCATGGCTGGCGTACGCATGTTTCTGCAGCTGTTGGTGGTTTGGCGACACTTAGAGGTGATTCTGGGAAACTGTTTATAATGTGAACTTTAGGCCTCAGAGTTGATTTAAGTGCATTTTGCAGCGAGAGCCGGTTTTTATAATGTAATCGGCGCTGTCACTGCACACACATTGCTATAAAAGCGCCATCACATGATGAATTTATATCAACAGGAAGCATTTTTATTCCATCACTGTACAGATCACATGTGATGCTCAAATGCAATGAACTAACAGTGTAGTGAGGTTTCCTGGTTCAACCACGATTCCTACACCCTGAGTAACAGCATGGTCGGGAACTACAAGCTCGCACTGAGCGTGATGGTGATTTCCACCATTCACCAGTGTATTTATTGAGTCACTGATATTTGTGTGGATGCCTGTGAGCAGACGGTCATTTATGCCACCGATTGCACAGCACAGCGCGGGGAGGACACGGCCAGTCGGGCGGGCAGCAGGAATCCCCCGTTTCTGTGACGCCAGAGCCGCCGTGGATGGTGAAGGAATCCCAGAGTCTGTGGCTGCGTGTCCTCCGTCTCACTCTTTATTTAAATAAATAAATAAATCATACCTAAACATGAGTCAAAGTCTTGTATATCCTCTTCCTTGTACTGGCATGTTTAAAATTGCCAAACCAAAGAGCATGAACACATTTCCACATGAACCTCTATCTTACAGGGCTGTGAGTTTGGGGGTGATCAGAGACCCCACATGCGCTCCCACCCCTCCTGAAACAGCAGCGTAACCTCAGACTGCGGCGACTCTCTTCTCAAGCGGGGTGAGGTCCTCCTCTCCTCTTCCCACGCCGGATTGTGCCAGACTTTGGCGGTGGGCGGCTGTCCTCCACTTAACGGCCACCATTAAGTCTGACCACTTCTTTTTTAACTCCATGTGTGTGTACACCTTTCCAACCCCACAGCACGGCCTCACACACACACACTCTCTCCCACTCAGACCCCCTGTGTTTGTTGTTAATGCCGGAGGACAGCGTGTCAAACACTACATTCTTGCCCGCCTCCCCGTCTTCCTCATATTATAAGGGTTTTCTGATCCTGCGAAGAGGGGAATCTCCAGTGCAGGGTTCATTTAAATATGATTTGCATATTTAAATGGTGGCGTGGATAGGGAGGGGTCGGGTACTCCTACATGTGTGCTCAATTCCACGTTGATTCAGATGTTCAAAGGCAATGTGCTTGGATTCATGCGTATGCACAGATTCATACATCTGGATTTTTTTGTGCGTACGTTTTCTGGATTTAAGCGTACGCCATTTTTCAGTAGGAATTCCATGCAAGTCTTTGTGCATGAGGCCCCTGTTTCTTTCAGAAGATTCGGAGAATCTGTGACGCAGTGTGTGTACAGAGATTCAGAGCTCTTGTGTGTGTGTGTGTGTGTGTGTGTGTGTGTGTGTGTGTGTATCTATGATTGTGTTGTTTCTCTCTTGTTTTTAGTGGGGTGTTTTGTATGTCGTGTTGATCACTGAATGCTGTAGAGCTGAATCAGGTGTTTTACAGTGAAACAGGATAAGATTATGGATTACACCATTTTTTCTTCCCCAGTCCTTGTTTTTTTCTCTTTTCACCTCCAGTCTGATGTCATGCTTCTAACATTTATTGTAGAATAAAGTAAAACTGCTGATTAGGTCTGTGTAAATGTGAATGCTGCTTTCAATCAGGTCCTTTACATCATTTTACACCACAAGGTGTGCACAAGGGACCTGATTGGTCAGAAATGGAAATTAATGGCTTTTAACACACACACAGCATAAATGTAATGTAACTTTATTTTATTGACTAAATCAGTGCAGAATGAATATCAGGGTTAAGGTTAGGTCAGGTTAAAGGTCTCCCTCTCCTTCTGTGTGTGTGTCGGGGGGGGGGTGTAAGAATGAGAGAAAGAGAGATAATCCCTGTAATGTAAATAATAAAATTTTAAGTCGAACACAGGATTTAGGGTTTAGTGTTCGAAAATCCGAAGGATTCGCCCATTTCTTTCCACTGAAGCCACTCAGATACTTGTTCAGTCCCTTGTTATCTCAGGACTAAACTACTGTAACTCACTCCAGGCACTATTTAAGGGTACAGGAGCCATTTTATCCACTTAATAGCTATTAAATATTTAGGACACACATATAAAACAGTAATCACTCTTCTCGAGCTTCTTCGTCTATCCTGCTTTAATCCACATTCAATAAATAAATACAGATCAAACAAACCATCCTGAAGTAGGTGAGTGAATTCTGCGGTATTTTAGTGATAAAGTTTCCTCACAGAGAGCGGATCAGCCAATCAGCGTTCAGTACTGATACTAAACCACGCCCTCCTCGAGGGTTGGTCATGTGATTTCTGTGACGTTGCTGTCCACGCGCAGTGTTTTTGGAGCGTTGTGCGGCTGCGCAGAATCAAATACACACGCTCGCGCACACAAACAAATACACAGAGAGGAGCTGTGAGGCTTTAATCACTCACACACACACACACACACTCACACACTCTCACACACACACACACACACACACTCACACAGGTGAGAATGGTGACCCCGGCTGAGAGAGGTAAAGTCACTGCTTTTGTTCACGTGATTAAATGTTTGTTTGTGGAAGCAGAAGTAGTTATTAAGTTAGTAATTAAGTTACCTGAAGGTGTGGACTGTGTTCCATCCCTAATGTGTCCCTGCTCCATCTCTACCACCCTGTAATTTATATTCATGAGATGTAAAACCATGAACACTGGGAGTGTTGGGTGTTTATTCACAGGTAGAGAACAATCCAGAGCCTCCTTGTTTGTAGTTCACCTGTGTAGGGATGAGGATGAGTGGAATCGAGACACTGGGATGTATGCAGTACTTTATTCACTCCTTATCGAACCGCTTGATCCTGTTGGGGAGACTGGAGCACAAAGGTAGGGTACACCCTGAACAGTCCGCCAGACCATCGTACGGCCAATACACACACGACCTCAGGGCGATCTGGAACAGCCAGCCAGCCTAATGTGCATGTCTTTAAACTGTGGGAGGAAACCAGAGTACCCGAAGGAAACCCACACAAGAACATGCAAACTCCACACAGAAACGCCCTCGCGTGAACCAGGACTCGAACCCAGGACCTTCGTACTGTGAGGCGGATGTGCTTACTTAGTGGTGGTTATCAGTGGTTAAGGCTCTGGCTTGCTGATCCAGCGGTCGAGGGTCCAAGCCCGGGGTTAAAGTGCTGGATTAGTGATCCCAAGGTCAGGGGTTCAAGCCCCACTATCACCGCTGTTCCCCCAGTGCAGCTAACTGGGTTATCAAATAGCCGGCTCACTGTCTGTGGTGAGAGGAACGTAAAAGAACCATTGCTGATTTTCGAAGGAATAGGATGATTCAGCGTGTTTCTGCCCTGTGATGGCCTGGCGAGCTGTCCAGGGTGTACTCTGCCCTCACCCAGAGTCGGCTGAGATGGGTGCCAGCCTCCACGCGGCCCTAATTAAGATTAAGAGCTTCAGAAAATGAATGAATGAATGAACATGTAAGTCGCTGTGGATAAGAGAGTCTCCCAGATACCATTAATGGAAATGTAGTGTGTTATGGTGTAGGAACTATTTTATGTATCACATGATTTAAATGTACTTGATGTATTAATATTGTGTGTGTGTGTGTGTGTGTGTGTGTGTGTGTGTGTGTGTGTGTGTGTGTAGCGTATTACCGGTTCGTGGTACTGTTCTTTAACTGCTTGCTGACGTTTGGCTCGTACTTCTGCTTTGATATCCCCAGTGTCCTTCAGCAGCAGTTTCAGGGGGTGAGACACACACACACACACACACACACACACACACACACATGCTAGATGTGGTGATGTTAGTATTTAGGAGCGTAGAGTAGACAGAGTGCCTCTGTAGTGTTTGATGGAGAAGGTTGTAGAGAAAAATGATTAGATTCCTCCCTAATTTAATGTTACTATGTAAAGCTGCTTTGTGACAATGTGAATTGTAAAAAGCGCTACACAAATAAAACTGACTTGACTTGATGGAGAAGGTTGTATTTGAGGTTACAACAAGGCGCTGTTTGATGATGTAAGCATTGTCATGAGAACTGTACTCGTCTGATCGCCTAGAAATTCTTTTGACTTTTTAAAAATTTGCCTCCAAATATCACCAAACACAATCCCACCCAACTCTACCGTGTGTGCTCTGAGCCCTGAATAAGATTTACACGTCCCTCGAGAGGACAGATACTCATCCAGACAATACGCTGACAGCTCTCCTGCTTCACAGTGTTGATTACAGCCGTACAGTGAGTTCCAGGATCTTGGAGCCGGTCATACAGTGTTGTGGTTCTCTAGAAAATAATACCGGTGATGTTATGAGACCCAGCACTTCAGAAGAAAAGATATTTATTAAGTATGAGTGAATGGAAGTCAGTGGAAGGATGTTAGTTTTTCACCCCTTCTTTGGACTGCTACACATTTCGAACACTCGTTTATTAACCCCTCAGATCAGTGTCAGGTATCATGTACGCAAACAAACTCAGCCTGATGGTATACAAATCCCACCGCCACCTAGTGTTACAGTGGTGTAATTACAGAGTGACGCACCAACGCTGGTACAGATACCGTATACACCTTGTCTGAAGTTCTTATGCAAGTGCTATTTTTTTTAAAATAATATCGATGGTTCATCTAGAATTTCACTGTGATTACAGATGTTGTAAAGCTATACAGCTGCACAATTTCTGTGCAGTTTGGCGAGTTTTTCTTAATAATTATTCAAATTAGCATAGTATACCTGAAATTTGCTGACTGGTGTTATTATGCAAGTGTTGGAAACTTTTTTCTTTTCCTTGTCGAACCAGAGACCAGGAGACGTTGGGATATCTTTCAAACAGAAGTTACTCTTTATCGAGAACTGACTGTAGGTTTGTCGTAGTCATCCAAGTCTGGCGTAAAGCTCAGCACTGTAGAATTTATACTCTGCAAATGAGAGGGATACATAGAGGTGGAGACAACCTAAACCAAGAGGATCTCATCGCCCTAAAAGTGTCATTCAGATGTATAGGTGTTAATCCAGCTTCCTGAGAGTGTCGCCCACACCTTCACAGTATCGTAGAGACGAAGGCACAGCCTGGCCTTGAGATTAGCATTCACATTTAACTTATGGTCAGGAAATACATACAGACAAGATGTTAATGTCTCAGACACTGGGCTGCCAGACTTGATCTCCTCTAAATATAAAACCCAATATACATAACTCTTTCAGTTTTATATACTGTTACGCTGGAACCTAGATTTAACATTTTATAAATTTTAAAAAGTTAATCCAACACAAGTCACCAGTTTCTTTACAAAAGGTACGTTTTCCCCCCTTTTCTTCTCAAGGAATTAAACATTATTTATCACAAAAACATCAATTTTACCAAATTTTTGACAATAAATCTGTTGCATTGTGAGCAGCATGGGAGGGAGCATTAAAATGCAGGCTCGCTTGAAAGGTCGGCTCTGTGATCTGTACCATCTCAGAAAAGTGTTATCCAGTAGCTGACAGTAATTTACACTATTGAGCTTTACTCCTTCCTCCATTTTAAATGGACCAATCAACAATTCCAGCCCAAGTCATCACACCACCACCACCTTATTGTCTCCTGAGTCTGGAAGGGGTCTGCCTGGCATTCAAGATCCACCCCTTGACCATCCATCCCACCATCCAATGTGCAATCGACTCTTCTGTGAAAATGATCTGTTTTCAGGCTTCCTCTGGCTCAAGCCAAGCTCTTTTCTACATGCCTCTGGTTTAAAGCTGGCCGACTGGTTGATTTCTTTTCTATGGCTGTGCAAAATTCTGCATCTCTGATCCCCCTTGATGCCTGTGACCCCAGCCGGCTCAAACACATCGGCGCTGCTTGAAAGGGGACTATTAGCCATCATTTGCTTCAATTTTCTTTCATCTCTTGTACTTGGGTTCTTGAATCCACGTCCTTTGGTACTTCTCACTTTTTCCATGGCTTTCTTATTAGTTTTATGGTCTCTGCATAATATTCTTGAAATTTAGACAATTGAAGTCTTTTCAGCCAGTAACTGTACAGTTCTGTTCTTCTCATGAGCTGGTAGGTCTTTCTTATCTGCAATCAGACTGCAACACAAGCCACTATCCAACTAATACACAGGTGTCTAATCAACTTGCATAATAACTTCAGACAGCTAAAATCCAATGTTTTGCTAAACAATTGAAAACTTATGCCCATATTAAGTACTTAATTAGATGCAAACAAACCTTACACATCATTATACTTTACTATGTAAAGCTGCTTTGTGACCAATGTCAATTGTAAAAAGTGCTATACAAATAAAACTGACTTGAATTATCTTTAAGGGAAGATTATCCTTGATTTGTTAGGACCAGCCGTTATAAAGATATACCAATATATCAGACTTGCATAATAACTTCAGACGTGGTGTAAATATACTCTCAACAGTGTAGAGCTCATTTACTCTCTCTCTCTGTCTCTATCTGCCCCTGTCTGTCTGTCTGTGTCTCTGTCTCTCTCTCTGTCTCTCTCTCTGTCGCTCTCTCTCTCTCTCTGTCGCTCTCTCGCTCTCTCTCTCTCTCTCTCTCTCTCTCTCTCTCTCTCTGTCGTTCTCTCTTTGTCTCTATCTGCCCATCTCTCTCTCTCTCTTTCTCTCTCTCTCTGTCTGTCTCTGTCTGTCTGTGGAAGAACCTGACATGTGTGAACTCCACACTGGGGAATGAGACGGGGTGTGTGGAGGGACTCGGCATGACACCGCAGGAGTACAACCTGCTGTATGCCATCTACGCATGGACGTAAGTTTACACACCACAAACACACACACACACACACACACACACACACCTGTGGTTAAATATGTGTGTTTTACAGAAATGCTGTGGTGGTGATTATGGCAGGATTCCTGATTGACAAACTGGGAAATCGCTGTAAGTGCGTGTGTGTCGGAAAATTTATACGAATAACCGATTTGTACCTACCTGTAAGACATTTATAATATTCCTGTGTGTGTTTGTGTGTGTGTGTGTGTCTGTGTGTGTGTGTGTGTAGTCGGCGTGTTTCTTTTCTCTTTCCTGTGTGTGTTAGGTTCCTCCATCTTTGCATTAGGGTCTCATTTTAAAGGATCCCCGTATCTGTTGCCACTCATGCTGACGGGTCGCCTGCTGTTTGGCTCCGGGAACGGCTCTCTGACCAGTACATACACACACACACACACACACACACACACACACACACACACTCAGATGTTATAGTTTGTGTAAGAACAGAACACTAACAGTGTCAGAAGTGTGTTGTTTTCATCAATACATTGCAGTCATGTCTCCCTGAAATACATTCACTGTTCAATCGCATTGGGGGAGGGGCATTACTAACTAGTCACATCACGGGCGTGACAGTACTAACCAATCAATTTAATTCATCATCATCATCTTCCTCTTCTTCGCGGGGGCAGCAGTCTAAAAAGTGAGGTCCAGACGTCCCTCTCCCCAGCCACTACCTACAACTCTTCCGGGGGGACACCGAGGTGTTCCCAGTCCAGCCAGACATGCCAGAAACACCACACCAGGGAGTCGTTTGGGAGGCATTCTAATCAGATGCCCGAGCCACCTCAATTGGCTCCTCTCAATGCAGAGAAGCAGTGGTTCTACTCCGAGTTCCTCCCGAATGACAGAACTTCTCACCTTACCTCTAAGGGAGAGACCTGCTACCCTGCGAAGGAAGCTCATTTTAGCCGCCTATATCCGTGGTCTTGTTCTTTCGGGCACTACCCAAAGCTCGTGACTATAGGTGAGGGTTGGAACATAAATAAACTGGTAAATTGTGAGATTTGCCTTTCATCTCAGTTCCCTCTTCACCATGACGGACCTGAACAAGCTCCACTTTACAGCAGAGGCTGCACCGATCCGCCTGTAGATCCCCGTTCCATCCTTCCCTCACTCATGAACAAGACCCCAAGATACTTGAACTTCTTCACTTGGGGCAAGACCTCGTTCCTGACGTGGAATGGACAAATTGGGCAAACTCCCATTCCCCCTCGAGGATCCTGTAGAGTGTATAGAGCTGGCCGAGAGTGCTGTGGCCAGGACGAAAACCACATTGTTCCTCCTGAATCTGAGGTTCAACTATCGGTCGGATCCTCCTCTCCAGTACTTCTGCATAGACCTGGGTAGGCTTCCAAAATAGTTGAAACTCATCCTCCAGTTCCCCTTTTTTAAAAAGGGGAACTACCACCCCAGTTTGCCAATCCAGAGGTACGGCCCCCGATAACCACTCGATGTTGCAGAAATGTTTCAACCAAGATGGTCCTACAACATCCAGAGCCCTGAGATATTCAGGGTGGATCTCATCCACCCCTGGAGCTCGTCAACCGAGGAGGTTTTTGACTACCTTGGTGACCTTAGCCCCAGCAATGGGCGGACCCCTACCCAAACCCCTATGGTCTTCCTCTTGCACAGAGGGCATTGGTGGGATTCCTTCCACCTCCCAACGACAACCACAGTTGAGGTGAGCAGCTCCCCACTTCCACTATAAACAGTATTTGTGGAGAACTGCTTCTCCCTCCTGAGGTGTCGGCTGGTGATCCAGAACCTTTTCGAGGCCAACCGATAGTCACTTTCCAGGCTCTCACCAAACTCCTCACACACCCAAGATTTTGCATCAGCGACAGCCAGGGCTGCAACATGTTTGGCCTGATGTTAAGGGCATTGAAGATGAAACATGGCTGGGTCTTTCAGCATGACAATGATCCCAAACACACCGCCCGTAGCTTCGTAAGAAGCATTTCAAGGTCCTGGAGTGGCCTAGCCAGTCTCCAGATCTCAAACCCATAGAAAATCATTGGAGGAAGTTGAAAGTCTCCCGTGTTTCCCAGCGACAGCCTCAAAACATCACTGCTGTAAAGGAGATCTGCAAGGAGTAACGGGCCAAAATACCAGCAACAGTGTGTGAAAACCTTGTGAAGACTTACAGAAAACATTTCACCTCCAGCATTGCCAGCAAAGGTCATATAACAAAGTATTGAGATGAACTTTTGTTATTGACCAAATACTTATTTTCCACCATAATTTGCAAATAAATTCT
>JAOUQZ010080365.1:0-17399 GCA_028564935.1 Neosilurus hyrtlii
CGAATGAGCTCACAGACGCCCATGATTGGCTGGTGATCGCTGTGAGTGACAGGGAAGTGAGTGTATGCCATCCCTCCAGTGAGAGCTCAGCCAATTAGCTCCCATGGACTCCCGGTCACAGATGGGTGTGGCATGAACCTGGATTCGCAGCTTGGCCTTATTACGAAATACCATGTTAGCGTGTTAGCATGGATAGGAGTGTACATTATGTTGGTTTGCAACTGCCACATTCGTCAACAGCCCATCATTTTCAGCCTGTCATTAGCCGCAGTTCCACCATCACGTCAAAAAGCTGAGCTAATGTGAGCCAAAGCCAGTGCCACTTCCAGGGCTTGATCACATCCCCTCAAAGCGACTTCAACGGAAGGAGCCCAAGGATTTTGGCTCAACAAGTACAGAAGATGTGCTAACCAGTGCTAGCCAGTTACAACAGCTAAGCTAGCTGACCCGAACTAGCCCACATGCTATTCACGATCCGTCATTGGAGTAAACAAAACACACAGCAGTATAAATTTTATCCAGTTGTCTGCCAGCTCAGTTTAATCATGAGTAGAGTTTAAAAAGAAATGCATCCACTTTTACAAGCCGGCGTGTAACGGGTGGGGAAGCTGCTGGGCTCGGGGTTCGGTAATAGAAATAACTATGGCTTGTAGCCGGGGGTTTTAAGCCTCTCTTTAAGCTTTGCCGTAGCGCTGTCATGGTATGATAGTGGGCTGGTGGGTATTGGAGTGATACAAAGTGCTTCGAGTCCTGTTGAGTGACGACTTCTGCACTTCACCCTGTGCTTATTTCTACATTACAGTGATTAAAGATTGCGTATTTCTCAAATATCTCGGTAAAGTATTAAAGTACACATTCATATAATGAGCGTGTTTGTCCCTAAACATTGTTGTGAAGTTCTAAAAACCTTGCAGAGTCTGTTGGTGCTTCACAAGATGTAACGGATGAAGTCGCTCACAGTTTTGGGGAATTGCATGAAATAATAGAAGTGACACGTAAAAAATTCATTTTCCTGTGTTCCCTCTCTTTATGTGCTTTTGGTGATTTGTTTCCAGTTTGAACAGATTATGAGGGAAAAGAGAATAACAGCTTGTTAGACTAAAGTGAATAAACCCTTGGGGTTTATCCGGACAGCGAAGGTCTCGCTGCAATTTTGTCAATTATGAGATTTTTATCTATTTTTGTTTACAGGAAATCTAGGCTTCAAAATAAGAAAAACAACAACATGGGATTGTCTTTAAGCTCTTTGGTATGCAAATGTTTGAGCGCTGAAACATTAGAACCTGATTTTGCTCATGTTTAATTAAATTTACAAGACTTCTTTTAGTGCTTTACTTTGTATTACCCCCCGGTCACTACTGACGGAACTGCTGTTCATATCAGGACTACGAGTACAATCTGGAAGAACGGAAATCAGGGACTGGCCACGATTCCTGATTTGAATCCACGTTACCAAATATGGAGTTTAGTCGATTTACAAATTGTTTATGCGTAGCTCCCCTTCAAAGACAGTCTTTGGAAAGAGTTCGAAAAAAAGGCGGGTGGCAGTGGTCATGTGATAGAGAAGGCAATACTTAATGGGTGGGAATTGGGGAAAAATGGGGGGGAAATCCCAAAAAAAAAAAAAAAAGAAAGAAAGAAAATCGAACTGTAAGCTGAAATTTTATCTAGTTTGTTTTTAATTCTATAAAGTTTTTTCTGAGTCCCTTTAAAACCAGGCACGTTAAAACTTGACGTATTATTGATGAATGTTTAACTTTGGTTTGTGTATGTTTAAATTTTAAAGCAGGTGATCGGACATCACATCACGTCTCCTAGCCGGAATTGTTAGTGTTCAGTGAATGCTGTGACGTGAAGTTCACCTTAACAAGGAAAGTCTGAAAGCAGGAAGTGTGAAAAAGGCTAATAATAAGGAAGAGACAGTCCAGCAGACGGAGCGGGTGAATCAGATCTTCTGCTTCAGGAACAGGAAGCAGACGTTACTGTCATGTTAGTAAGTTAACGTCACGTCGCACAGAGGTTTCCCAGAATGTAAGCCAGCACTTGTTTTCTGAGCGGCAGCTAGCAAACACCAACACCAGCATTAACCAACCAAGTAGCGCCCGGTTATCGGAGGTATCCTGCTCACTTTGCCTTCATGTGTCATGTTTTTATTTTAGTTTTTTCCCCTTGAATTATGTGCAAAGCTGCTTTTAAGAAGCAGAGATAGTGATTTCTTAGTGTCATCATGTTCCCTTAGAAAAAAAACCATCATGTTTATGGGTGAAGGGGCTTCGGAGTGAGACCTAATGGGAGCGGGTGGAGGGTAAAAATAAATCCGAGGAAGTCGACTTCCGGTAACTTCCAAAGCCGAGTTGCTTCCTGGATGGCATTGATCCCAGGGTGCAGCGGTGTTTGTGGTTCAGTGTGAGGAGCTTGAATCAGGAGACAAGCAGTGACAAAGCGCCATTTTAGCCTTGAGTAGGATGTCTGCTTGTCCTCGGCGTCCTTCATAGCAGCTGATGGACTTCACTTTAATCTATTAGTGACAGTAAACGCGGAGGGGGGTGGGGTGGGAGGAGGGTTTGTGGAAGATGGAAGGCAGATCCAGATCTTTTAATCAAGAGAGTGGGTGTAGCACTTCGGAGATAAGCATAATTGAGGTAAGAGTGTGTGTGTGTGTGTGTGTGTGTATGCATGCATCTTGAGTTTGCCAGCTAATTGAGACTCCAGATGCTGCACAGAAGCAGTGGATATTTAGAGATGTTTTCATGATGACATCTGCTTGCACACAAGAGATGTGTGTGTGTGTGTGTGTGTGTGCACAATTCTTTTTGTGTTTATCATTTGTTAGTACCTTGTTGGTGTTAAAAACTGCAGGTGTTGATGTTTTTTAAGAAGGCCACTGGTTCGTTTTGTGCTCTTTAAAATCAAATGAAAGACAATCCTTCTAGATTCTCCCGTTACGCTCGAACATACTGCATATATTCATAATCAGGTGGTTTTTACTTACAGTTTCAAAGTTACAACCTGCTAAGATCGGTTTGATTTTTTTTGCGTTAGCCCGTTTGAGAAGACTGCCGTTTTACTCTTGAGTGTTCGAAGTTGCAGGTAAAAGGATATAAATCCGCTCAATCCTAATTAGGGTCGCACGGGGAGGCTGGCGCCCATCTCAGTCGACTCTGGGCGAGGGCGGGGTATACCCTGGACAACTCACCAGGCCATTTCAGAGAAAACACAAACACACACACCACCAGTCACGTTCACACTCGCACCTAGGGGCGATTTGTAACAGCCAATCAGACTATTGCACGCACGGGGAGAACATGCAAACTCCAAACAGAAACGCCGGAGCCCAGGAATAAAACCAAGGCCTTCTCGCTGTGAGGCGGACGTGCTAACCACTGCGCTGCGCGCACCACCCATTTTATTTATTTTTTTCGCCGTTATTTGAGTCTCTGACTGTTTGAGAACCACTGCTCTGATTAACAAGAGAGAAGGTACTCTAGATCTTTCCTGTTCAGACAGCGGAGCACGAGTTTTGATCATTGGGTGTAGACTTTTGGCCCCACTTTCTGAGTCTAAAAATAGACTTACGTTGTGAAATGTATAAGTTAGGGGAAAGAAATACAGCACATTTTTTCCATGAACCGTTTGAGGTCAGCAAGTTCAGTGGAAGTGATTGAAAGAGCCGTGTTGCCAGATTTTTGCCACCTTTCACAGATGTAGATACAAAGAACAGCAGCATGTTCTTCTGTGAATCTAATTATGGAGTTTCCACTGAGCCGGGATCTCCCTTATTAGTACCGAGAAACCATGCAGCAGGGAAAACGACCACGCAGAACGCTGGTTATACGATAAAAATACATATATAAAGAAAAAAGAACTTTATACACAACCTGTGTTGTACCCTACACACACACACACACACACACCTTCCAATGAATAGCCAGATGGGGCTTTTAGTTGAAGTTCTGTAGTAGCTGTAATCATCATGTAACTCCAGTAAAATCAATGTGGTTTATACCTAAAATCGATATGAAACTGTCTGAGAGCCTCAGCTGTATACCAGTGTTTCGAAGCACTGAGTCATAAAATCCCTTCTATAATAATTCTGTTTCTAATTTGAAACCTTTTGAGCCAGCTCACCCAGACCACACAGTCTTCTAGTCTGAAAAGTTCTTAGTTTTTGTGGCTTTGGTCAGTGTTTTCTGCCTTCTTGCCTTTCTTGGGTTGAGATCTTTTGTAAACAACATTGTCTGAAGTTTTTTGGAAACTCATTCAGCTCTGTAATTTCCTGTAGTATTGTTTGCAGCAGGCTTTACTGGTTGTGATTATTTTGTGTCTTTGACCAGTACATGTCCTGCTAGGTGTTACCATGTTGGTATTTATTAAGGGTGCCGGAAAAAATTAATTCACGTCTGAATCGCGATTCTTATTTGTTAGCATTCTGAATTGATCCAAATTTTCAAGAATCGATGTTTAAAAACATGTTTTTTTTTTCAAACATTTCCAACTTACAGCATGTACCGTTTATCCAGACACGGCCTCCGTCGTGAATTGTTCCAGTGAGTGGCGGGTCCAGAACTAGCTTTTAGCCTAGGTTTGACATGGATGAGGAAAAAGAAATATAGCCAGCGCCGTCTTTGCTGATGGTGCATGTTTGGGGGCACTTTGGATTTTACAATATTCCGAGTAAGAAGGAGCTTGATATGACATATGCGGTGTGCAAAATCTGCAAAATAAAAGTCAAGTATGTCGGGAACACTTCAAATCCCCGAGCCCACATCTTACACCATCACCCGGAGCTAAAAAAACTGGAGCAGCAGCGCGACCAACTCCTGACCAACACACACTCGATCACTTCACTAAACTCCCAACCAACTCTGAACCAGCAAAGCGGATCAGTACATCTACAAAACCAGCTGTGTAGTAATATCATTTCTTTCTTTCTTTCTTAAGAAGAGTTGCTCCTAGCTTATAGAAGAATGTAGTTACGCATGAAATTGGCTCCCTTTGTTTGTAATGGTTATGAATCAAACATCGGTTTGAATCAAGAATCGATTGAATCGAATCGTCTCCCCAAGAATCGGAATCGAATTGAATTGTGAGCTGTTGTTCGATTCACATCCCTAATATTTATGATGTTTAAATTAGTTTGTATATAAACATATATGTATATAAAGGTATATGAATGCTGGCCTTTTTCTTTAATAACAAATTATTGGTTGCTAATGTAATGGTTACCATAGCAATTATCGCAAATATCAAAATTCAAATTTTTCTGTTTGCTTTTGCTTTCTTTTATGTTTTCTTTAAATACCACCAAAAACATTTTAACAAGTTTGAAAGGCAATTAAACCCAAAAATCTACAATTTAATTGCTGTCATGAACCTATTTTTTTTTCATGTAGACAATAAAAAATTAACAATAGCTCCACACACAGGGGGATGATGTCGTTATTTGAAAATTAGTGAAAAGTCCCATGACCACCCCATGTGTTCATCTGTAATACGGAGCAAATTTGTGTATAAATACATGGCACCGTATTCTTTTCTTTCTGATGTATGGTCGGACTCCTGTTTGAAGCACATTCGATTTGTATTTGTGCCTCGTTTTAGTTTGTTTAAGAGTTTACTACTGTAGTTTATATCTGATTTGTTAGTTTAATATATGTGAAATGTATTTTTGCCATTAACTGTCTTCATGTAAACTTATACGGGATTAATGCTTGCAGCTTCAAAACTGTAGGTAAAAACCACCAGATGATGAAAACGAATATACTCATGTGTAGCAGGAGAGTTTGCAAGGCCTGCCTGGTATTTAAAAAACGTTTTTACCTGTGCATCGGTGAAGACTCTCTCTCTCTGTGTGATTTCTAAACGGTATGTCATTATTAATGGAAATTGATGAGCCATTGGTCGGGGTCAGCATTATCATTTCCTGTTCTGTACTTTCTCTCTCAGCGAAATGGGGGGGGGGGGGGTGTTTGGTGATGGAGGACGGATGACTGTGTTCTACACACATGGAGGAAAATCCAGCGACTGTGTTGTTCACAATGCGGCTTGTGTTCATGCAAGTCAGAGGCACGTCACAAACGGAAATAGTTTAAGATCGGTTTGGGTTCATCTCTCTTGGGGTCAGTGCTCTGTTGTCCACATTCGCATTTGAAATGCTGCTCCCACCCAAATTCCACACATAACAAGGTCTCGGTGCAGTGGATAATAGAGACTTTGTTGTTTTCGAATGTTCTGTGCAGTCTATGAAAAAACATGCTTACTTTAGCACGTAAACTAGCCTGGTGTACCAGTTTAAAACGGGATAAAACGGGCTGCACTGAGATAATGAAGGCCTGAGACTGAGACATCTGAGAATCATTATCATTACAGCAGGCAGCTTTGTGACTTTTGTCTGAACACAACCGGTTGAAGGGTGTCTTTAATGAGCTCCTCGTGGCCGTGGACAAGAAATTAGTTTGTGATGGATTTCCATAAAACTTGAAGCAGTTATGTAAAGGAACAATTATGGATGTAAACTAGAGGATCAAAATGTACATATGATACTTCTCATGGGTCAGAGGAGACATTATATTTATCGCCATTTAATGATGATGATGATGATGATGATGCACTAAAACCAAATAAAGACCGTCATACTATGAATTAGAGCTGCACAAAACATAAAATCCCATTAAAAGTATGATGTAGGTTAATATATCAGCGTTATTTGTTACTCTACGTGAAACGTCACGTGGGCTTTGTCTCCTCATAACAAGCATGTGAATGGCTGTTCATCTCTGCTTTAGCCCTTTGATAGACTTGCAACCTGTTCAGGGTATTCTCTGTCTCCCAAACAAATCAGCTGAGATTGGCTCCAGGATTGGTAGTATTGATGGAGATGGCGGTTGGATGGAGGGATGATGGCGAAATGGCAACCCTGATACAGGCTGTTCTCATAAAAGCTGCCCTACAGTTTGAATAGCTAACTGGCGTACATACAGGAAGCTATTTTGACAAGCGAGACACCTTATGACGCAAGTGGATTGCTTGTGACGCACTGTGGTTGTGTAGGTACTCCTCTCGCATTTTTCCTATTTCCGAATGTTTCAGAGTGAAACTATGAGCAGTAACTAGCTGGGTCCCTGTTTGAGGTGTAGGCACGTGAGAGGTTAAGTACCTTTTAGTCAGCTTGTTAAATATATGGAAATATCTACTCATGGGAAATGGACCGTCATGTTTCCGGGGTTTATCCTTGTAGAATTTCCGTGTGAAGTCGTAGAGCACAGGGCAAAAATCGGCGGCTCTTCCGTGTTATTGTAGGAAGAACTATTACATTCGTATTGATTGTTTTCCGCACAGAAAATGTTTTGGGTAATCCACTGTGTGATGGCATCTGTCAATCAACAGTATCTCTAAGCACTGGTTGGTAATTGCTCAAGTCGTGTCGCATTCTGCCTTTCATCTCTCATTTCGGTGGCACTCATCGCCTTTCCATGGTCGCTCGTTGCTCATCACTTTCTTCGTGGATGCTTCATGAGGTTTTAATTTTATAGGCTTTCCCCGGTATCTTGTTTCTGTCTCTATACTTTGTACCCTTTACCAGTTAGCCCACTAAGTAGCCTCTTTAATACAAGTAGTTTTGAAAAGCATTTCATTTCCTTCCATGTCTGAAGCATTTAGGTTATTGCAGCCGTGTTTGTGTTACGTGATCGCGTTTCAATCCTTTTAATCAATCATTGCAAATCACATTGTTTACAGCATGTGAAAACCGATTCAATCCTGCCGCCGTTTCATTAAATCTCAGAGCTAATAACAAGGACTGCTGGGTGTGTGGCCATGTCTTTTGTTTCCCAGGTCGTAAATTGTAAAAGCAGCTACATTCACGTATCAGATTTTTTTCGGGTCATGATGTTGAGCACAGACACCCGTTTCAGACCATCAGGTGTTCTTATTTTATTTGTGGACCAGCGGTGTCTCCAGTCCAAATGGCTAGATAGAGGCAGAGGGTGTGGCTAAGAGAACAGGGCTGTATTTCAGATTAACATTCTGGTCTGAACCTCAGAGAGAAGTGTTTTTGGCTGTCCGCCAGCCTGCGAGCTGCTCTCATCTCTTAACCAGTGAAAAAGTCAACTCGGCGGTTTCAGAGCCGCCAGCACACAGACACACTTACGCAATCAGTCCAGAAAATGGGATAAGGTCAGCATGCATTTAGTCACAATCACTTTGTTAATAATTGAAAGGTGTAGCGCACTGGGCTTGGAAGCAGTTGGTGACTGCAGAGAATTTCATTGCCGGTAGTGATGTTCCATTGTTCCCCATATAAGACAATTAAACCTGTAACTTGACTGTGGTGAATGGTTAGTCCCCACATTCGTAATTCTTCTTGCAAAAAAAACGTTCACACGCCTCACTCTCGTTCAGCAAGGAGTTTTGAACATGTTCAAAATTTTAAGCAATCTTTGACGAATGTTTTTTTTTTCCTGGTGGTTTGCAAAACGTCACCACTGTCACAGTCTGCAAATGTTCTTGTGGTCATGTGATATGATGGCGACTCGGCAAGCATTTGGCAAACAGTCAGTTGGCACAGTCGCCACATTCGCCAAAATGTCACTGACTGTTCGCAGGGATTCGCCTAGTGTTTGTGAACTGTTCATCAACTGCTCAATAGAATATCACCAAAACGTCACTAGAAAGTTGTCAACAAATTGGCAATTAGTATCTTACTGACTGACGAATACTTGGTCGTCAAAAAGTGGCTTGGTCGCCGCTTTTGCCAATTTTATCCTGGTCATCCAGTAGTTGTGGCAAACTCAGAAGCTTGAATGTGTGTCAGACATGATTAAATTTTTGACACAACACTGAGTAAAGGGTTAAAAAACGAACAGTAGGCGAACTGAATACTCACCTGTGTTTTTCTGGTGATCGGAGCTTACTAATCTTACTAATTTTACTAATTTTACTAATCTTAACAATCCGTAAATGGCTAAACCAAGTCAACACTGCAACTGATGACCAGTGGACACCTAGTTCCATTGAAAAATCATGTTGTGCTGATTGTGCCTTCATTACACTTGATCTTGATCAATTTAGAACAAGCTTTGAGTTATGTGACATGGGGATCTTGTGTTTGCTGCATAGCTCTATGTTAAATATTTACAATGGGTTTCAAGCAGCTGTGCAGTGTTTACACAATGTTTATTCTTGTCCTGCTGACCCCCTGCCTAGGTCAGGTCTAGGTTTAAACTGTTAACTCTACAAACACCGTGTTTACAGTGCACACGCTTTTAGCTTGAGGTTTGTAAAGGGGGTCTATGGAGAATATCCACCATCAGTGATTACCGGTATGAGTCAATCCATGTGATATCGCCAAAGGCTTTCCGACCGACCATTTCAGATCTGACTCAACAAGCTATAAAATGGTAAATATGCAGTTCTAAAACTTCATCTGCAGCAGTTAAAGACATTTTGTACCTAAGGACAACTCCTAACATTTTGTGCCGTTAGCTCAAATAGTTCAAAGGCTTATGTAGCTTCTTAGTTTTTACATAGCGCATGATTCTACGTTAAAGTACTAACCACGCCCCACAATTTCAAACCCCCGCATCTCAAAAACTAGATAAAGATACAAAACTGAAATTTTGAGATGGTAAGTTGGGAACTTTTTCTGAAATCTGGAGATTTTTCTGGTGATTTGACTCACCCTTTTTTGTGTTAGTAATTATTAAGTTTTTATAGATTGATTGACTGGTAAGTTGAATAAAAATAAAGGTAAGTGCTGTAAATCCTCTTTTTATCAAGTTGCATCTGGTTTGATGGGTGGAAGGTTCAGGAATAAGAAGAGTCCTTATGAATTTTTTAAATGAGTGCCAGTCTAGGGAAAACCCGTCAGATGTTGCTCTGGCTGAATATGGAGTAAAATCAGGTTTTGAAAGAAAATTGGAATATATTTAACACTTATTTCTGTGACCTCTGATCATATATGATCGTATATGAAATATTACAATTTTTGGAAATTATATAGAGTACTATACGTTCTTACCATCAAATAATTTACAGAAGAGCCGATATCAGGCAACGTCGGGGACTGGAGGCCTTTTCCGCAGCAGGTCAATATAGATGCGTTTGCTGGAAAAAGAAAATTCTCATTCTTGGAAAAAAAAATTGGTTTCTTTTTAAAAAATCTTCTTGCTATTAAATACTTTCATTCCAAACTGTGTTGCCTTTCATGGAATGAAGTCTAGAATGAACGCAAGAATCTGCCGGCTAGGGTTAGCTTTTAGCCTAGCATAGAGTTCCAACCGCTTCCGTTTTATTTTTATTTATTTCGTTTGTTTGTTTAAATCTCTAGTGACATACCTACTAATGGTATACTGGGTGTTATCCTAGTAGTAGATTAGCCAGTCAGAATAAGCGATTGGTCATATGGAGGTTTATGGGTAGAATATATGCATATAAAATATATATTCTACTGTAAATTGTACTGTAGTTTGAATACAGCAAACATGGTTAAAGTGTTAAGACATGGATAGTCATATTGATATTTATTGTTTTTAAGTTATTTATTGCAAGTTAAATGCAAGATAAATTCACTTGCATCATGTGCTTTAGACAGCTTTTTACAGTTTTCTTTTTTCTGTAACAAAATATGTGAAAAAGAGAAGCAGACCATGCATGCGCTTCACCGAGCACTTTATTAGGAACACCTGTACCCCTGCACAGTCTTACAGATAATCAGCTAATCATGTGGCAGCTCTGCAGTTCGTAAAGTCGGGTTCATGGTGTCAGTTAATGTTCCCATCAATCTTCAGAATGAGGAAAGGGGGATCTCCAGAAAAGGTGATCGCCGTCACTTTAAAACCAACGGGGTACGTTGGTGGTACCAGGTGGGCTGGTCTGAGTATTATAGAAACTGCTGATTTTCCACAGGATAGTTTTTATTGCTTACACATAAGGGTGTGGGTGGAGGGGGGTATCTAGTGAATGGCAGTTCACAAGGCATTTCTTGAATTATTAACGTCCACTATGTAGGATTCAACCAACTGAAACTCCTTCCCTTTCAATTGGGTGTTAAAATGTCAGGTGGCCGTCAGCTGTCCGTAGCGTACTTCCTATAGTTACTCACATTTATACTCCCTATGGTTTTTCACATGCTATATGGTATAATTCTCCGTTTTTCTTTTAATTTGGTAACACACCCAGTAGGGGTGCCGGAAAAAAGTCGATTCACATCTGAATCGTGATTCTTATTTGTTAGGATTCTGAATCGATCCAAAGATCATGTTTTTTCGAACATTTCCCACCTTATTCACAACGTGTACCGTTTATCCAGACACGGCCTTCGTCGTGAATTGTTCCAGTGAGTGGCGGCTCCAGAACTAGCTTTTAGCCTATTTTTGACATGGATGAGGAAAAAAATACAGCCAGCGCCGTCTTCGCTGAGGCAAATGTTTGCACTTCGGATTTTACAATTTCCGAGTAAGAAGGAGCTTGACAGGACACATGCAGTGTGCAAAATAAAAGTCAAGTATTTCGGGAACACTTCACATCATCGAGCCCACATCTTACGCCATCACTCGGAGCTAAAAGAACCGGAGCAGCAGCACGACCAACTCCTGACCAACACACACTCCATCACTTCACTAAACTCCCAACCAACTCTGAACCAGCAAAGCGGATCAGTACATCTACAAAACCAGTCGTCTAGTAATATCATTTCTTTCTTTCTTATAGAAGAGCTGCTCCTAGCTTATAGAAGAATGAAGTTACTCATGAAATTGGCTCCCTTTGTTTGTAATGGTTACATCGGTTTGAATCGAGAATCGGTTCTGAATCGAATCGTCACCCCAAGAATTGGAATCGAATTTAATCGTGAGTTGTTGTTCGATTCACATCCCTAATATCCAGCAGCCGCCAGCACCGACTACTCCATTCTTTTTGTCTTGTCTTCTTTCCATGGTGTAGTTCATGTGTTCATTCAGTGTAGTTGCACATACAGGAAATAGTCACTCACTTATTCCCTGAACCACTTAATCTTACAAGGGTTATGGGGGGGGCTAGAGCCTATCTCAGCCGACACAGGGCAAAGGCAGGGTAGACCCTGGACACCCCACCCGACCATCGCAGGACGATCACGCACACACAACCACTCACATTCACACCTAGGAGCAATTTGGTTCAGCCAGTTAGCCTAATGTGCATGTCTTTGGACTGTGGAAGGAAACTGAAGTGCCCAGAGGAAAACCACGCAAGCACTGGGAGAACATGCAAACTCCACACAGACGCTTAAGTTCGGGACTTGAACCCAGTACCTTCTTGCTGTAAGGTGGACGTGCTAAACGGTGTGTCACTAGGAAGTACTGGTGCGTGTAAAGATTTGACCTGTGGTTTGTATTTGAACATCAAACACATGTTACTTCAGCACAGTAAAAATGAGAATTATATTTAGAAAGACATGCAGCATGTAAACAGAAGCTCGGTGGGGGTTCGGAGGGGCAGTGCTGTCTTTCCGTCCATAGACAGTTTTTTTTTTTATTATTATTATTAGACATGGAAGTGGTAGCAAACTCCCCGAAGCAGAAGAGGGCGTTATGCCATGCTTGTGTTGGCTCTGTGTTCAGGCGGGAGGATGGACGCGCCGTTTGTGCGGCTGCTCTGGTTCTTCTTTCTCAGTCCCTGTAAGAGAGAGAGAGAGAAAGAGAGCTGCTAGAACTGGGTTTTTCGTTGTCTGGAGTAGAGGGGTTTGATTTCAGTGGAAAGGCCGCCCTTTCCTGTTCTTCCTTTTTTTTTCTTCTCCTTTTCCTTCTTTCCATGCTGTGCAGTTGAGCTCTGTCTGTCCTCAGCCCAAGCATCTGGCCCACGTCTCTGCTTATTCCACCATTCTGTCCAAGTTACTTGCTGTAGTTTTGGATGTGGATTGCGGTGCTGAGCAAGCGGAAATCTTACAGCTCTCTCATTCACTATAATAAAGTATATTCTTGAGGGAAGACTTTTTTTAATTATTCCTTTGTGTCAAATTCTGCTCTTTGCTGTTGCTTTAGAGAATGATTGTTAGTGGGCTTGATTACTTAATTCTTCCTAGAGTGTATTAAACATTATTATAGTGATTTATCATCGGCAACCACAATACTCATGATGTGATTCATTGTAATGCAGTCCGTAATCCCACAGTACAGACCAGTCAGAAGAATTAAAAAAAAATTCTCGGGGGTGGTTTGTTTTTCTCACACCTTATTTGAAAAAGTGTCACATTAAGCTGCGTTCACACAGGAAGCAACAAGTGACACGCTCGCCGCTGAGCGACATCGCCTGCCGAAAGAGTCGCATCGACCTCGCTCGCACGTTTCCCGCTTCCCGAGTGAAACAGTGCGCAGCCCTACACTTCCCTACAGCAGGTCCGTGAGACTTTTATTAATATTTTATCTTACATTATTTTATCTTAAATTAATTCTATCTTACATTGTTTGAGTTTATAACTCATATTGTCCTCATATATAGATTATTATTATTGTTATTAATATCACACAGCGAGTAACAGTTCACTCACCACGACGTCACCGCGCCTCGCTGGGTTCACCCAATGATACAAGCGCGGTGTCATCACGGGGAGAGTCATAGGCTTGATCAGGGGCTCCGTTTAGATGGAGTACACCTTATTCTGTACATTCTTTACCCACTGATTTGTTTTTAAACACGAGTGTCTACGAGCATTCACAGTGATTCTACTGTCCTGAAAAGTCTGAAGAAGGAGAAAGCGAGCCAGAATGCATGGTTCGCAATTCGAAAGAAAAACACTGTACTTGGCCTAATGCCTAAAGTAAAGTTCAAGAGAATATCTTCTCCTAAATATTACAAATCTCTGTAATCACAACGAGAAATATTCCCGCGTTACTATTTTCTATACTCAACTAAACACATTCTTAAATGTTTTTAGTTTCTAGGAGATCCAGAGAGGGGCGGGGCTGTCACTATTTGTATTGGTTTAGTTTTGTCTTGTGTATAATGATGTGCTCTGTTTTTCACCTTCTGTTTTCGTTTATATTTTTCAAACAAAAGTCATTCAAAGCAAAAAGGAGATGGTGACTCCACTGATGTTGCAAATAATGAAAAGAGCAACAGCCAAGAAGAGTAACGAAGGTTTATCGTAGACCAAAAGAGCAAAAACAAACAAAAAAAAAAGATCCTCAGTAGCTTTAATGCTTTCGCTGATCCTTAGACACAGTTATCAAAGAGAATTGGGACGTTGTGGACTTGCTGACTCAAGAACTCCGACATCTTTTCCTATGTACTTCTATACTTTGGGGGAGAAAGATCTCCTGTGGCCACATTTTTTTCACCTTTGCCAGTTTTAATGAGCTCAGCGAGAAAAACGTTCTGCATCTCCCCCTCAGAAGAGCTTTTGGCTAACCAGACGTAAACGTTAACTTCCGGTTCCTTTTCTCTTTGCCTTTTTTCCCAGAGGTGTTGCAAAAATGGCACATAAATAACATATGAACCTCTTCACTTTGGCCAGTACAGGAAATTCCACACCCAGGAATAATTCAAGCTGCACACGTTAGGCCCACAATTAAGCGACACTTCTCTCTGAAGGAATCGTATAAAATAATTACTGCATCAATATCAGCGAATGGAAGATGGATGATGCACAAACTGACCAAGTGCTTGTCATTATTTCTGTTATATGTCACTGTACTGTCTGCCATCAGTTTTATGTATATTTGATTGTCTTTATGGTCTTGTAAAGAATTCATTATATGAAGCCGAGGACGCAGTAGTGCCTGTAGTACCTCCTTTAACGTTGTTATTATTATTTACAACTGGGTCCTGAAGCAGCAAAGCATTCGCACATCATCACACTACCCCCACCATGTTTCACGGTTGGTCTGATGTTCTAGTTGCGGATTGCTGTAGCTTAGCTTAGTTAAGTATTAATTGTAAAATAAATGTAGTCTTCACCAAATAAGTGCATGTGTCTTTAATTTGTCACTTATTTTGGGTATCACTTTTGATTAATATATGTAAAAAAAAAAAAAAAAAAAATTTTTCTAAATAAATAAAAAAAACAAAAACAAAACACCAAATTGTAAACCACTTTATGTTCAAGAACATCAGACCGGAAGTATTCGTTTAGCTGTTCTATATTTTCTGATACTTTTAAATGCAGGTTTACTTCACTGAAGAATTTTCTTTGTTGTAATCGTTGCCTTTAACTGTAGAAATAACGCCACATGTAGACGGTATTCCTAAAAAAATTTCTTTTCCTAGACATATTTTGGTTTCATCCACACTAGCCTCAGAGAGATTGTGCATCTTGTATGTTGTTGATTGATAGCAGGACAGATGAACAATGTGCTCATGGGAAAATTTCCACTGCATTCCTCTCTCCAGCTGTTAAGGCACACTGAATCAGAACCAGTTGTCTCTTTTTTCCCCTGGAATGGATGCCTTCCTGGTGTTTTAAAAGCATAGTTAACATTTAAGTACCTAATTCAGAACCCAAAATCGGTGGGGATTTTGTTTGGGTTGGTTCTAATTACCTGATGTTTACTTGGCCATATTTGTCTGTGGAGTTAACCGCCTCGACCTGCGTTTCATATTAAAATCAGTCGCTAGAAGCTGAATGTTGTTTATTTTGAATACCGTTGTACAGAAAGGTCAGATTTACGTTTCTTTTTTTAATTGTGTAATATTAACACAGCGTAGTCTTACATTTACAGTCCGTGTTGATTTTCTGATCATTTATTTTTAGTGCATGTTCATGTTTCCGTGAGAAGTCGTTTTATCCATCCGAAATATTTTCCTGTTTCTGATTGGAGGAAGGCGGCACGGCGACCTAGTGGTTATCACATCCACCTCACAGCAGGAAGGTTGTGCGTTCAAGTCCGTGCTGTGGGATTTCTGTATGTAGTTTCCATGTTCTCTTCGTGCTTGCATGGGTTTCCTCCGGGTACTCCAGTTTCCTCTCACGGTCCAAAGACATGCACATTGGGCTAGTTTACTGTTTAAGCGTGCTCCTAGGTGTGGCTGTGAGCGTGAATGGTTGTGCGTCTTGGTCCTACAATGATCTGGTGATCTGTTCAGGGTGTACCCCGCCTTCGCCCAATGTCGGCTGAAACAGGCTCCAGCTTCCCCTAATTGAGCGAGTGCGTGATTGGTATGCCACCTTCAAATTCTTGGTATTGTTCTACAAGCCGACTCATCCATCATTGATATCGGATAGCTTGAATAATGATTACACAATTGGCACATGCCAGTGTTAATCTTAATAGATATCAATAAAGATGGATGGGTCACACCTCGCGGCAGACACCTCTGCCTGTCCGCCATCTTGGTTAGTAAGTTAGTAGGATTTACATCGAAGCGCTGCAGCCCTAAGCTGTCAAAACTTCATTCTTCGTTCTCTCACTGTTTATGTTGTAAGCTGTATCTGAGAGTGCATAGCAGTGATCAAAACAGTGGCGCAAAGTTCCGCCACCCAACAACGCTGTCGCTAGGGTGTAGCCTATATGTCTATTTCTATCTATGTTCCTTTTCTCAGAGAAAGCTGATGAGAACATGGCTTCCCGCTCTCAAGACTAAAAGCCTGCCGCTTGTAACATGCCGATTGAATTTGCATCTGGTCGGGCGAAAAAGGTCTAATTCCTAAAAATAAAAATACATCCTTATCATTAAATACTCAAATTTTGTATTTTATTATGTATTTCCATGGAATTTGTCTAGAATGGATCAGAAACGGCGCGGCACTTCCGGCAGACTCACACCGGCTATGATGTGCTTTCCTCCAGACTTCAAAAAAAGTTTAATTAATAATAACATAATTACATTTTTTAGCTTTTTGTTTATAATATGAAGAATTATTCAGATCTTGAAAAGGAAAGGAAAGGGAATTTTTTTTTTAGCACAGGTCATGGTTACGCGTTTTATGCTAACGAGACAAGAATAGCGCCAGAGTAATGTCAGAAAGATCCGACTTTCTATATTAATACCACAGAGACCTGAGCTAATCTTGTCGTTCTGACCGACATGCTGTCTGCCCTTGGTGTATAATGTGATCTGAGCAACCTACCAACCTAACACACACACACACACACACACACACACACACACACACACATACATACATACATTCACACAAATAGAAAATAACGGATGCTACACATTGCTTTAATGAGTTTATGGTTATCTGAAATTCGTGTCTGAACCAGCTGAAGAACTCCTGATGGTGGTTACTGTCGTGTGTTTAATGTGTTATAAATGTGGGTTTTTTTGCATTTTCACAATTTTTGATCATTATTCTTTTTGTGGGGCAGGTGTGGCCTGGTAGTAAGGTGCTGGATTGCTGATCCCAAGGTCGGGGGTTCAAGCCCCACTATCACCGAGTTGTCACTGCTGTCCCCCCAGTGCAGCTAACTGGGTTATCAAAG
>JAOUQZ010080444.1:0-17389 GCA_028564935.1 Neosilurus hyrtlii
GGCTGAGATGGGCGCCAGCCTCCCCGCGACCCTAATTAGGAATAAGCGGTTCAGAAGATGAATGAATGAATGAATATTACAGAATGGTAAAATGAACCTGAATAAAAAAAGTTTTATCTGTTTATTAGTTTTCATAGTTTTAATATATTAACCTGTAAATTGTTAAGATTCAATATTTGCATGACAAACTAGAACGATAACAGTCGCAGTCCCCAGACAACATTCAGAATGATCCACAGACAGACAGACAGACAGATGGGATATCAGGTTTTGGAGAACAATAAAATGTTTTTACTGTACAGGTAATATAGTTTAAAGACCTGAAGATAAAAATCATTTTGAAAGGCAACTTTTAAGAACACTGCGATATGAATAAACTATGATAAAATGCCGTTATTTTATTTTTATAGCAGCCATCTTAAAAATGGCAGAAAACTGCCCACAATAATACAGATTGCTCAGCACCCAAAGACTCTTCTCAACAAATTTCATTCCTTTATCACTAAGTGAACCATTTTGCCATATACAAAGAGCATTTTTGTACTATAGTGTGAAAAAAGTCACTGGGGACAGGACAGTTTCAGACATTTCATACAACAGGCTTCAGTGTTGGTGTATAACATTAATTAGGTTTGTTCGGATAGTTTCCGAGATTTCTAGAGATCTTAATTCAGATTTGTTTGAACGGGGCCAACACACACAATCATTCACACTAACATACGCACATAGGTGCGACATGGAACGGCCAATTAGCCTAATGTGCATGTCTTTGGACTGTGGGAGAAAACTGGAATACCCAGAGGTAAACCACCAAGCACTTGGAGAACATGTAAACTGCACACATGTATTCATATTTCATTAAAGTTATCAAAAATATGGCCCTGTGGCAAAGCACCCCACTCCCTAATTATATGTTTTCCTAGTATATGGGTCATTCTCTGAAACTGGGTCAAATTTAATTATTCACATTTTGACCTTTAAAGAATTAAAAGAGCGATCCCTGCCCAAAACATACCACAAACACCTACAACATGTGACTCAAGAAATAAAAAATAAAAAAAGTTTAAAGTATAAACACGAGCTCTGCAAAATGGATTCATATTCATTAATAATGGTGAACAAGAGGACATGCAGTGAAGATGTTTAACAAAGATCGTCCTTCATAAAACAATGTCCTGACACTAACTGAGTACGTGGGGTAAAGGTAAGAGTGTGTATGAGTGTGTGGATTTCTGTGTGTCTGTATATATACATATGATCTCACAGCGAGGTTACTAAAATAAAGAGTTCATGTTTTACATCTCAGCTATCTCCCACCAATTCAATGTCTCTGTACCTTAACAAAGAGGAGAGGGAGGAAGAGGAGGAGTATGGGATAGAGAGGGATGCTGAAGATAAAAAAAAATAAATCCTATGAATGAGAGTACAAACATCCTTTTACAGAGTATGATTTACTTATGTTTCCATGTTGCCATTATATACACAGCTTCTACCTCAGCTCGGAGCGCACAGAGTTCACATGACCCGCCTCTGTCATGGTTAAAATATGTAAAAATAAACTACAAAAAGCTTTTATAGTTTGCTTTTCTTCATAGCTTCATAGCGTGTAATAAAATTCTGAAAGTGGTTTCAAAAGACACCCTTACACAGCACTGATTTGAAAGTTTAACAATAACAATAATAATAATAATAATAATAATAATAATAATAATAATTCTCTTGTAGTTCTTATTTTGCTTATATTCTCCAAATCCCAATGTTATAGTATATATACGAAAACAATTAGCCGCCAAAGCTGAGGTGGACGTCGCTTATTATTATTATTAAATTTTTATTTAAGTTATTTGAATGAATTGAATTCAGCCTGAGGTGAACGTGTTTTCCGAATAGCTGTGCATATACATAGAAAAGAAAGAGGTTAAGTGCTTATTTCTGCTAAGAGCATACACATCCTTCTCTCCCAGACATTTATTTTAACCAGTGTTTAAGCTCTGTGACATGTGAAAGTGTGCAGGCTCTACATGGCCCTCAAGCCATCAGTTTGACAACAGTGTTTTACAGCCTCTCACAGAGATCACAACCAACACTCGACACTGTGCATCACAAATACATCTCTCTATTGTATATGCAATTCTTAAACTTGAGCAATAAAAAGAAAATTCTAAAAATAAACTTTTTTATAATTAGAAAAAAGATTTTTTTTACATCTAATTATACAAAATTATAACAGCTTACAAAGTTACCATTTGCAAAAACTACAAGTTCTACAGTCCCTCCCGCACTTCCTAGACACACACACACCACGGCAACCACAACTTTCCCACCCAGTACATTTTGGGAAACTGGTCACAGGTCAATACAGATCCAATAGAGAGCGAATAAGAGAGCGAGAGATGGGAGGGGCGAGAGACAGCGCGCGAGAGAGAGAGAGAGAAAGAGAGAGAGAGAGATGGTGTTTATTCCTACAATCTTTGAGTTACTGAACATATATATATATATATACACACACACACACACACATATATATATATATATATATATATATATATATATATATAAAACACCAGTTGCTTGGTGTTTGATGTAGGTTGTGAGATCTTGGCTCATTTAAGTTTAAAATACATTCTTTCAAAGAACTCTGGAGATTTTCCATCAAGCTTTAATAACTTGCATTACAAATGGAGAGTGACATTAATAGCTCATAGCACAGTAATCACACTTTCTAAAGAAACGCAGAATATAACCTTCTGAAAAAAATGACTCACATGAATAGAGCACACATACACACACACACACACACACACACACACACACACACACACACATACCCACCCTATTGGGTTTGTGCAAACAGGGGTCAAGGTCCTGAGTAAGAAAAGAGGGAGTTCTGAGAGGGAAGAGAAGAAAGTCCAGTCTTTCTGAAACTTTTTTTTTCCACTTTATTATAACACTGAGATTTATTTCACCCCGATCAACAAATATCTGCTACTTTTTAATACTATGCATTATATGCATATCTGTCTATTGCACTGATGTACCTTTTCCCTAAAAGTAAAAATACTTAGTTCCTGATTCTGGGTGCCACTGAATGACACCTCAGCACGTTTGCTAAAAGTTAAATCAGGAAATAAGCTTGTTTGTATCCAATGGCAGCACAATATTGCAGATGTGAAAAGCTGTCTGTATCTCACAGACAGGAAATCAACAAACAGACACATGTTGAAATGTGGATATGCACTTTTAGGCAAATATAAATGCAACCCATTTCACAGTTTATCGCCCAAATTATCAATGCTGGTCTCGCTGTGGTAGCACACTTAAATGCACATGGGGTGTGTGTGTGCACGCGTGCGAGCCTATATGTGCGGATGTTGTTCATGCATGTGTGTCTGTGTGCAGCAGAGTGTTTAGAGGAACCAGTGTTCGATTTGCATGCTAATCTCAGAAACCTTGTGAAAGCAAATACACTGTAACTTTACTGTAGGGATTACCATGTGAACACAAACAGCTCATCAGCATCCACACAAATACATGCAGACAACACAGTAGTGCAGCAGCTAACATTGCTCTCTGGCAGCTGTACCGTCTAGGGTTCGATCCCGAGCTCTGATTATTCTGTGTGGAGTCCTGCATGTTCTCCATATATTTAGGTCCATCTAGGTTCTCTACTTTTATCACACATCACAAGTAGGTGGAATGAATCTAAACGAGCCGTGTGTGTGTGTGTGTGTGTGTGTGTGTGTGTGTTTAAAAGATGCCCTGCAGTTTTCCCCCAGAGGCTCCAGATCTATCACCTCATTTATTTCATGACTTGTTGATTTAGATTTCGCTTGCACTCCAAAAATTTGCTATCTAATCAAGATTTAATTTTTTTTTTAACTTAACTTAATTTACCTTCATTTAAACGGATACAAACTATAATCTGGTAAAATCTTCTATGCACTACTCTAGAAAAAAAGTGGTGCAGCCTAATAATGTATTAATGGACTGACCAACTTCACTAATTCAGGACTCAGGAAAATGGATACATACCTATTCATGTAGATCTTCCTTACACTGCCTGGCTTTTACGCCTGGCTACTGGCTCATCAGATGATCCCTGGTTCCCTTAGTGTGAAGCAATTAAGAGTTCAACTCCTCCTGGAGACGACACTTGTCCATCGCAGGTAGTTTTACTGGTACCCATTTTTACTGCTGGGTGGACACAGGCACACTTGCCCAGGGGTCTTGAGTGAGGGTCTAACGGGGGTTCGAACCCACAACCTCTCGATCATGAGCCCAGCACTACACCACCACCAACCTCTACACCCTAACTGTATGTACTTCTCAGTGTTTTTTATACCCAAGTACCAAGTAATCAACAAATCATTCAACAAAATCAACAAAATATTCCACCCTTAGCCGATGCATGTGGTTCAGCACACACATCAACACTAGTATAGTGCTTTAATGGATATACAGATCTTAGTATAGTGCTTTAAGATACTGTAGATCTTAGTATAACAGAGAGATAGATACTAGCACTGAAATGTGGTACACCACTATGCACCATACACGTCTACACGAATGAGAATATATATCTTGTTCTTTTTCTTTTAATCAATAAAGGTGATGGTTTGTTAGACCTAACTGTCTGATGAGCAACTGTCATGGGTGTCTTGGATAATCTATTTTACAACTGTGTATGTTTTTTTTTTTTTTTTTTAAGAAATACTACTAAACAAAAAAGAATCATATTGCAATCATCCAGCTTGTTGCCAGAAAAGTGGACAGGAGAGTGCAAGTGCCCCGAAGCCTGTGAGTGGACGGTCTGAGGCTGAGACTACAGAACCGTCCAGGCTACAGCATGAGAATGGGTTTTGACCCACTCTGAACTAATCCCCCTGCTCATATCAGGATTAAAACCAGTTCTGCCAAGACCTGTGCGATCTTGTGTTTGCAGTGCGGAGCGGAGAATGAAACTAGAGGCAAACCTACTGAGTAGTCCATCATCAAATCCATCATGCCAGGCAATGCAGAGGGATAACAGCAGCACTTCAGGTATGTCCTCATGTGTAGTTGATCAGATCAGTATGACGGCTTCTGAGGTACGCTTTCTTAGAACGGTGTGAGTGGAGCTTATGAATTGTGATCGCCATATTTGGACCTCTATAAGATCCAATAAGTGACGTGGTGAAATACTGTGTGGATACTAGGGCTGGGTGATATGGCGTAAAAAAATAAATTGTCTTTTAAAAAAACGTTTTTTTTTTTTTTTTTTTTTTTTTTTTTTTTTTTTTTATCTGCACCTGATTTTGATTGATTTATTTATTTTTATTAAGCATAGACAAAACTTATTTTCTAAATAAAATGAATTTGAGGTACTCTGCACTTCCCTGAGGTTCAAATAAATTTGGAATAAACAAGCAATCAAATTAATCAATCAATAAAAGGTGCTTTTGAATTCCTGAAGACTTTTCCAAACAAATACATTTATAATTTATAAGGAATAACAAGACATTCGGCGTATTTATAATTTAGTTAATTACTTCCTCTTCATTTTTGTTTTTTACTTAGTTAGATAAGAAAGGTCTGATATGTTTTAAGTGTAGTAATGTATAGATGGGCGGGGCTACTTAGTAAAGCTTTGCTACCTAGGGGTTAATTCTACTTAACGTTGGAAAGAACCCGTTTATTTTCCTCAATGTACTGTATATACAAACACCAAATTTTTGTTGATATGAAACTTTGGCATATCTGTAAATTCCTCCGCTGGAGGCTCTGTCCATAGCACGCACATTTCGCAGAGCTAGTCCTGGTACTTGGGTCTGAGACACTGAAATAAGTTTACTGTGATTGTCGACAAACTTTACAGTGGACAGGGATTTGTGCTGTAAGACTTTGCATAAGTGAACCAAATTACTGAGGAGACGCTTCCAGTTTTGGAATAGAATTAGATGTTAGAATTAGAATAGAATTAGGGCCTCAAGCAGAGGATCACACTCAATGGAGATGAATTATACTGTTTATTCTACTGCAAAACCAGGACTAGGCAGTGGACTTGTTTTACTCAAAATAAAAAAATGGGCCTGAACATTGTCACTTTATGAATGCAATCACATACACACACACACACACACACACACACACACACACACACACACACACACACACACACACACACACACCCTGTTCTGTTTCTTAACTCTAATATACACAAAACAGGCACACATGCGTAGTGCATATTACCTATATCTACTGACTGAAGAGACAGACATCACCAATGTACAGTAGTAACACTAATCTCATACGACACACACACACACACACACACACACACACACACACACACACACACACAAAAAGGTGTGTACATATAAAGCAGACTTGATACAATATAAGCCTTTTACACACACACGTCACTCAACATGATAATGTGTATGCAAAGTTGCACATTTTCTTGCAGCCATTTTATTCCTGGAATTTTCGCTGTGACTATTTATCCTGTGTTAAAAGAAATCCAGCAGTTTTTATAGTATAAACTACTTTTCTTCATGAAACTTGGGCTCCAGTTCTTTCATTATTATCATCATAATCATCTCTGCTGGAGCTTCAGACTTCGAGTCATAGCCAGAGCTTGCAGCATGATGCAGGTTTGGTGATCCTCCAAATCAAAAGAGAAACTGTTCAAAAGCACTTTTTTTGCCATGACTGGGAAAACGGAACCAAAAGGTTCAACTTCAAATTTATACTCATTAAAAACTTTGAGTTTTACAATAAAAATAATACAATGGCCATGTACGGTTGAGCTCAAAATTTACAAAAACCTATGCCTTATCTTTCAGATACCAAAGTTCAGATCCCAATAAGCACGCCACCTTTTGTGTCCAAGGGTCCTCAAGAGCAAATACACAGAAGGTGCATCATACTCTCACCTTCCGTCAATCACAGCAACATCAACGTAAACAGCAACATTAATCACAGGAGTATGTGAGATAATGACCGCAATAGATACAGCTTTCCTCTAAGTGTGTTACGCTGTATGTATTCTTAAGCCTTATATCTTTTATACTCAAGAAGAAAAAATTTCTACTGAAAAAAATCTGTACTAAAATTACCAATATAAGCAATTCATATTTCTTCAAGTGCGTATATTCAGTATCATCCTCTAATTGATTCAGATGCGATTACAGCATGATTACAAATTACACATGATGATAATAATTCATCTGAAAAATTCTGCATCAAAATAAAGGTTTTAATTTTTAACTTGTGGCGGCACAGTGGCATAGTGCGTAGCATGTCCGCCTCACAGCAAGAAGGACTGGGTTCGATTCCTGGGCTCGTGCGTTTCCGTGTAGAGTTTGCATGTTCTCCAGTTTCCTCCTACAGTCCAAAGATTTTTACAGTAGGCTAATTGTCTGTTCCAAATCGGCCCTAGGTGTGAGTGTGAATAGTTGCATGTGTGTTAGCCCTGCAATGGTCTGGCGAGTTGTTCGGGGTTTACCCCGCCTTCACCCAGAGTCGGCAATTAAGCAGCTTAGAAAATGAACTAATTTTTCATTTCTCCTACTAGGACAGCTGACATCAAATCAACATGGCTGCTCACAGCATTAGCAGGATGCATAATAGTAATTACCTTTAAAGTCAAGTATTTACTTTAGATCGCCAACATACAGACACAGTGGCCTGTCAATCTTAGTACTGACTACACCGTTCACTGTTTTAAGGGTAAACATTAATCGTCACAATTCGCTGATTATTAACTTAAATGCATAAGCAGCAGTTTCCATGAGCTTCTGTCTGTGTTTCTATGTGTTTTCATGCATTTATGATACTCTTCTGACTGGCCTGTTTCTAAACCTATGGGACAAAATGAAGAGAGTAAACCGGGTGCATGTATGAATGCCAAAACTATCTCAGAATCATAGATCCCCACATCTCTGCTCTGAACTGAAATGAGTGTAGAGCATCATCACTTTTTTACTAGCAGAAGGAGCACTCTGTGTGTGTGTGTGTGTGTGTGTGTGAGAGAGAGAGAGAGATGAAGAGAGATGGTGAGATGTTCTATTCAGCTCAAACTTCACAATACGCTTCTCCCAGCAGCACATGTAACAGTGTGTGTGTGTGTGTGTGTGTGTGTGTGTGTGTGTGTGTGTGCACGCGTGTTTGCACATATGTGCAAGAACACAGGTGTTAATGAAAGACTAGTCAGAAAAAAAAGAAAAAGAAAAAAACAGAAAACTGTGACACAAAATGACTGAAATGCTAATTATTCAAAAAAAATAACAGCAGACCCACCCCAGATTCTGATTCCATCCATCCATACATTTATCAAACCACTTAATCCTACTAAAGTTTCCGGGCAGCTGGAGTCTATCTCAGCTGACACTGGACAAAGGCACAGTACACCCGGGACAGTTTGTCGGTCCATCACAGGGCCAACACACACACACACACACACACACACACACACACCCCATTCATACACTCACACATGGGGGCAATTTGGAACACTCAATTAGCCTAATATGCATTATTTTTTGACTGTGGGAAGAAACTGGAGTACCCGGAGTGAACCCACGCAAGCACGAACAGAACATGCAAATTTCACTTAGAAACGACCTTGCCGAGCCCGGGACTCAAACCCAGAACCGTCTTGCTATGAGGTTGATGTGCTAAACATTATGCCATCAAAATAATGAATTTGTATTTTATCAGCTCATACACGGTGACCTCAATAATATAATCAATAAAAAAATAAATTGAGTAAGCTAATGTTAGCTAAACATAAGCTAAAGCACAAAGCAATAAGTTTACACATTAAGATGAAGCTCCTGATATCACAAACAGCACCTGTTAATGATTAGCTGGTTCTGGTGAGATTTCTACTAAAAGAGTTTAAATTTGGATACACACTGAAATTACAATGAATTAGAAAAAAAACAGGCCTTACAATGAATATTTTTCTGTTTTTATGTTTTAAGAATACTTTCACGTCGATCTGTCCTAAAGCAATTTCACCAAAATAAATAAATAAATAATAAAACCTGAATTAGGGCATTTGATCCATTCAAAATGATGTACGACATACATATCAGTTTCCCAATAATTCCAATGAGACACTTCTGACAGAAAGTTAACTGAATTACTATTATATGATCATCACGACAACAGGTCAAGGAGCAAAGGACTACAACCCCCCAACATCCCTCATAAAAGGCCAGGTTTTTGTAATGTAAATATGATACCATGATAATCAAGTTCAGAACTTGTCCCACCTTTAATGTGACCTATAACCAGTACAATTCAACCAAAAAACAAACCTTTCTTTTAAGTGGAAAAATACAAACCCAACAATAACCTGGTTGCGTAAATACACATGACATAAAACTAATACTCTGTTAGAGCACCACCCACTCTTCCTGGCAAAAGTGCACCAAATTTGTCAGATTGCGAGGACTTCTCCTGAGCATTTATTGGATTTATGGCTCAACTCTGGCTGGGCTATTCCAAAACGTTAATCTTTTTTCTGGTGAAGCCATTCTTTTGTTGAGATGGGGGGTATTCTTCGGGTTGCTGTTGTGCTGAAAGGTGAACTATCGCTTCATCTTCAATTTTATTTCATTACCGCGACTAAAATCCCAATTCCAACTGAACAAAAAGAGCCCTAAAGCTGGATGCTGCCTCCCCCATGCTTCACTTTGTATATGGAGCTCTTTTGATGGTGTGGGTTTTATTTATCTTTTTTTGATAGCAAACCTACCTTTTGGACTTAGGGCCAAAAACTTTAACACTGGTCTCCTCTCATCATAACAGATTTGTCCACATGCTTTAAGAAGGCTCACTGTAGGTTTTTGTAAATTTTAGTTAGGTTCGGATGTTTTAATGTGTAAAACAAAGGTCTTTCCAGATATATGAAGAACATGTGAGATTCATGTCACATGTAGAATGCAACCACCACTTGCCAGAAATTCCTACAGCTCCTTTAATGTTGCTCCAGGCCTCTTGGCAGCATCACGGACCAGTTTTCTTTCAGTATTTTCATCAGGTCTGGAGGGACGTCCAGTACTCTGTACTGTGCCATATTTCCTCCATTGCTAATGACTGTTTTTACTGCTTTGTATAGTGTAACACCTTAGAAACTCATTAGTGAGTCATACCTCTCCTCTGCAAGATTCCTTTAATGCTTTGTAAGCTCTTTGTGAGCCACGGCTTTTGTTGAAAAATGCAACCAAGTTGACATCCTACTAAAACATATTATTTGGGAGTTTTATGAAGTCATTTAAGGTTAGTCACAGTCACTTTATTTGATAGCAGGTTTATACAGATTACAATTTAAAACCGAATGTGATTGGATAATTCTGAACACAGCCACATTCCCATTATAAGAGGGTGTTCACACTCATGCTACCACATTATTATACTTTTTTCCCTACTAAAAGATTGCACAAAATAAAAACACCATTTTCAGCTGCTTTCTGTAGCTTGTGAATTTTAGAGTTAAGAAACCCAGTTTGTGAATGTTTATTGAGCCTACTCAGCTATTGATTAATCAGCAGATAGCATTTATCAACACATGAATCAATGCCAATGTCAGTCAATATCGCACATGTACAACACACCAAATAACAATGAATGGTAAAAATAGAGGCAGAAGCCACACACAACTGTAGGTGGCAATCATGGAGTGCAATCCCATTAATCAGCAACATTTCCATTGCAGCGGCAGTTGCTGTATTTATGCACACACAGAGTAGTACTGTTTAGATCGAAATAACGTCATGCCACAGCACAGAGAGGGCATTTTTCACCAGTCAACTGCTTAACGTTTACAGCCTCCTTCAGAAAGAAACATGATGATGGACAACTAAGGAGAGCTTTACAATCCATCTGGCCTAAAATTGTAAAATACAATAAAATATCCTTCAAGTCTCAGCAATTTCACAATATGATTTATACGCTGTTTCAGAGTGGTGCTGAGGCCTGCGGGTTCAGATCTGAAGATGATTAAAATAGTACAAAAAAAAAAAAAAAGGTGACTAAGTTGAACTGGAGTTGGTTTAACCACAATGCCAAGCTTCATTAGTAGACATTTAAAAACTGACATTTCACATTAAGAAATGCTGGGATTAAGAGGTTATTAACTGCAGCTGAAAGACTCTTGCAATACTGGTTAATATAGATAAAGTTCGGTTATGGTTAACTTTTGTAAAGTTGGTTTATTAATGAATGATAAAAATTTTCTAAATTGTAAAAAAAATACAAAAATTTAAATAAAAAAACCCAATAAATAAAAAATACTGCTCATGGTTGGCTTGTTTATTTAATTACTTAAAGTTTATCTAAATAGCATGGAAAAATCCTGCACACTGTCTTAGGCATGATGGAGTTTTAAAGTTTGAGCTGGAGAATTTACAACGTCAACAAAAAGCCAATTATTGCATGAAATAATCAAAAGCAATACATTTATGCCATTGTGTTTACTGATTACCCCTCATCATCATATTCAGTATTATTATCATTAATATAACTGGGTAAAATTAGCACGATGATCATTTCGTCACCAAAAAAACATTTTGACCACAGATGAAGCAACAGATCTTTGCTTGTTCCTGAGTTACATTAAAAGATCTTTCCACTTCTCTTCCATCCTAATGCTTGCTCTTACAATGTGACTTAATCATAATTCATGGCACTTGGCCCTTGCCACTTGTCCTCTTTGAGAAAGCAGGAGGAGGAACTAAAAAAAGAAATGTAAACCATACACAAAATGTTACAGCACCATATTATTTTTTAGTGACTCAACCAGTTGCAAATTATAACTGCTGTAAACCTAATGTGCGTCACTTAATCTCTCAATCATGACTGAAGCGGTCTTTCCAGAAGCTTGTGCTCCCTCAGCATGCATCTCAACCCTGCTCTGTTTGCAAGAAACTCCTTTCTCAAAGCGGACTAAAGACCCAGCACTGCATTCAGCTACACAATCTCCACACAATCACACAACAAAAGACAAGCTGTGGATGAATACAACCTGACCAGCAGAGACGAGAGTGCATCTGAAACGCCTAGTGCTCAGCTCCTTGAATAACTTTGTTCCTTGCAAAGGAAAGAGAAAGAGAGAGAGATAGAGAGAGAACCAGCAAGGCAGAGACATGTGACAGAGAGCAGACAGCCTGCACTGAAAGACATGAAGTAGGCGTGTCCAAGGGAGGAGACAGAGTACAAGTAAATAAAGGAAGGGTACAGATCATGAGTACTTGGAGAATGATGACACAAGCTTTCTCACCATTCACAATGTTAGTTTCCTCACTATCAACACATCTACAAACAACATCATGACTGATCCCTCTAAAAAAAAGAATAATAATCAAACAATGTACCTCAATTCAATGTTATTTTAAAAGCCTGCCTGATGATAGATTTTCACAAAGATGCTCAATCAAGAAGTTGAACCAGCCAGAGGCAGCAATGACGAGAAAAAGACTCCCTTGAAAGAAAGTCTCAAGAAACCAGAGTCAAGGGGGAACTCGTCCTATTTTTTATGACGGTGGACAGTGAGAGGCTAAACCATTACAAACAATACGATAACACAAAACGAGTGTGGGTCCCAGGGGGGAGCGCTGGACAGTGATTACTGATAACAGCAACAGTTCTTAATCAAGCAACTTTCATAAATAACATTCTTTTTTTTTTTTTGGTTGTTTGAATTTAGCATAGTTAGAATAGGAGGGACTGACGTAGGTCTGGGTGAGGTTATTTGAAACCTGCATAGTGACTTTCGCACATAAAATATGTGCTGTACATCTGTCCGGGGGGGAAATTGGTCAGGTCTGTAAGTGAAATCAGACAATGGTCCCATGCAAGTGATATGAGTGTAAAACAGCACTGTATGTACATTACACTCAACCTATCACTGTCCTAAAAAGGTTGTTTGATTAACGTGAGTAAATAAGGAAGCTCTATACGTTTAAAATGGGGCAATCATAGGAATATTATAAATCTGAACAATTCGGACCACATCAGATGGCCCAAAAGAAAATATGAGATTAATATGTGTATTATAACACAACTCATTGAGGACTTCGTAAGGCATCACATGCCAGACCTAGGAAATTGACTGGACATTGGAAATTACCTATGAGACAGAAACATTATATATATATATATATATATATATACACACACATACATAAAGTATGTTCAACACTCCACAACAAGGGTCTATGGCGGCATTTTCTTTCGCACAATAGGTGGTTTTTATAGAACACGCCCACAACTGTCCCAAGAATTTGTCTAATTTGTTGTCATGAACCTGTTTTATAAAAATTAAATCCTAAATAAAATAGTCTTCTTGGGTAATTCACTGAGCAGTGCAACCAAATTTTAATATGTGAGTTAAGTTTCTTATAATAACATAATCTGCATATGTAGTGACCCATTTTTGTGCCAGTAGGTAATGCCAACCCTTTCCACCATCCACCACAAATAAACTTCAGACCTGTGGGCAGCACTGCTCATTTCTTAACTTCACAAGTTTCTGTTTCTTGTGACACATGTTAATGGTACAAATGAATAATACAGCTGTTAAATGACTGGCTGTTTGCATATCACTCAAATCATGTCCCATTATCAAGAGATGCTTGGCTGTTTATAAGCCAGAAGGAAGCATACTTGTGGTTGGGTCAGGCACCAAGAATATCTCATTTGTGTTGTGTTTTTCTGGTAGTTTGTATTTAATGAATTTAAGTAAAACTACTGAGCATCCTAATCAACTTTTTTTTTCCATTTCTATTGATGAAGTGCCTGTTGACGGTACATAGCACTACTGGTTTATTGCCCAGGAAAATACAAACAGCGCATCACTTTTCAAAAGCAATTAATCTGCTCCTTACATAAACAGTCTGAAGGAATATTGCCATATGAATTCAATGCGTTCCTGAACACGAGGTCCAAATAGCTGCCACTGCCAGAGAATACATCTAAAAAAATCTGAACAAACCCAAAACAAAGATGTCAAAATTTTTTTAATGTGGACAAATCAATCACTACTTGGTACATTCCTAAAATGAACATATGCACTGGAGAGATCAGGAACACCAAAAGACCCAGAAGGCCATCAAGCAAAAACAACAGTCCTGGTGAAGGAAAAAACCACTTCACAACATTTGGCCAGATCAACAGCACTTTTGAGATGGTGGGGATATCTGTGAACAAGTCAACAAGCAAGAGAAGACTTCACCACAGTAAAGTCAGTGGGTTTACAACAAAACGCAAATAGGTAAGCAATAAAACCAGGTAGACCGGGATAAAGTTTTCCTAAAACATTAACTAAAAACACTCTCACAGACAACATCAGGATCAACTTGCTCCAGGATGTTGGAAAGAGAAGAATGGAGAAAAAGGAAAGACCGGGCTCCCCGTACTGATGATGTAACTGCTGACAAACGCAGTGGGATGGATTCTGAATTGAACACGCCTACGTTTTCTGCTCAAATCCAGTCAAAATGTTTTAAAACCTGTTAGACGGCACTTCACAGCACAGATGGACAATGACAAAAAAGCACATGACTTCACAAGTAACTGAAGACTATTTTAGGAAAGCAGTGGAATGTTCTACAGTGGAAAAGGTTAGTCACCTGACCCGAATCCAACTGAGCATGCATTTCCCTTGCTGAAGACAAAACCCCAAAGAACATGCAGGAACTGAAGACAGCTGCAGTACCACATATAAGAAGTGCTACGGTGTGATCGTTCATCCAATTTAGCTGTAATTATTCTTAAATTATAGCTGAAAGCACTGTGAGCTCATATTCATTATTTAAATATTTATGCAATTCCAATATCCTGTGGCAGACAACTTTAATAACTTATTCTTTTTCAAGTCTAATATTTATATACCTGACTGTTGTGTGTCATTATGATATTCTCTATATGATCAAATGTTTGTGTGCCAGAATACAAAGACACAGAACACTACTGCAGTAACTAAGAATAAACCACATATGGGTGTGATGGTCATATAATGTACACGCCAAATGTCCTAACAGACCCCATGAAGTCGAGTAGAAGGACACTGTGTTGTTAAAGCAATAATTCATTTATTTGCCGAACTACTGTACCCTACAAGGCTGAAGCCCATCTCGTGCGGCACTAATAACAATTATATATATATATATATATTAAACAAACAAACAAACAAACAAATAAGTAAATAAACAACGAAAAACACACACACACACTTTTTGGATTAGCTTGTATTCATTTGTTCTTTTCTGTAATTATGAAAAAAACTACAGAGAAATGTGGCAAAATGTTGATTCATGTCGTTTACATGAGTTTTATTTTTTAATATTAAAGATAGCATGAATAGTTCCCATGACATTAAACTTGCTTGCTTAATCAATAAAAAATATTCCTACAAATATGTATTTTTATTATTAGCGTTATTATTATTCTTGTGAAATTACCATTAAATAACTTAATTTTAACATCAACAAAGTAAAGTTTGGGCTTCAGTCAGACTGCAGATCTGTGCATAATTAGCACAAAGTCTCATTTCCTGAGTACATTAATCATTATCTGAGTTGCGTCTATAATGAGTGTTAGGATGAATGATGTATGACCAGTGTCTGTCTGTTTATTTATTTATTTGTTTGTTTGTTTGTTTGTTTTTTTACAGTGTCCATGAATGAGGACTCTACTGAAAACCACACTTACCTAGAGGTACAAATTAAATAACTGATCTTGCATAAAAAATATGCACTACAGTCCAGTACAAAAACAATTCTTTCAAAAATCAACAATAAACAGGCAAAGATGATCTCTGATGGTGTTTGGCTTGTAAGCCATGCATTTCAGGTCAACATCACATACTGGTAAAAATATCTGCTGCTCTCCTTTGCATCCATCTGACAAAAATAAAATCCAAAGGTGCTGTTTACATTTTATTTACATCCATGCATGCGAATTAGAGATACAAAACGGTCACAAAGCAAATTCTCTCACTCACTTACTTGCCAGACCGCTTAATCCTACTATTAGGGTTGAGGTGGCAATTTTGAACAGCCAGTTAGCCTGATGTGCATGTCTTTGGACTGTGGGAGGAAACTGGAGTACCCGGAGGAAACCCACGCAAGCGTGAAAAGAACGTGTAAACTCCACGCAGAAACATCTGAGCCTGGGACTCGAATACAGGACCTTCTTGCTGTGAGGTGGACATGCTGACCACTACGTCATCGTCCCTGCAGCAGTATTCAGTATGAAATCATACAGTGATTAGAGATACTACAGGGATCAAAAACATAAAGACAATCCCTTGTGCAAATCCTATTAGTAAACACATAGGTGTGCAGAATGCTGACAGAAGTAGTTTTTCATTCCTTTTATTCCTTTCTTGTTGAGCTGTTAAGCCAGTTGACCTGATATTCTCACAAGTACAGCAAAAAGATAGTTACAGTGATCTTTTTACAGGTGCACATGAACTGCGCCAAGAGCAAGGTTATGTTTCACACACAAACTTTTAACTTCCCTTTGTGGCCGACATGAACCACAAACGCGCGTGTGTTTGTGTGTGTGTGTGTGTGTGGCAGTTATGTGTGGTGCTGCACAGTTGAACTGTATTATTAATGAGTCTGTTTGAGTGAAAGCACAACAAAAGCTTTGAAATGTTTCGTGTGCACCATCATGTGCATGTTGGTGGTGTGTAAAAAAAATAAAAATAAAATAAAAAAATAAATAAATAAAAGATTTATACTATATTATATTTATAATATACTAGAGTCTAATCCCATCCAGGCCTGACACGAGTGAAAAACATTCAAGTGCAATTCAGTTGACTTATCTGACATGTCACTTTAAACCCCAACAACAAGCTTGGAAACATGGGAGTGAGGGGGTTGAATTACACTCTGATCAGAATGCGCTACATGTGCAGAAAAATAGAGACAATGAACACGCCGTTTACCGAAAAAACAAAAAGCCACATGCTGTGTTTGCCACTTTATAAACTCACACATATTCAGAAACACACCATCCACTTCCTTCCCCTGCATCTGAACCCACACACCAAACCTACTCGCCTTTCTGTTTCTGTATCACTCACACACTCTCACACGCGCGCACACACGCACACCACTAACTGTTCTTCTGCAGATGCTCCATCAAAGAACTACACTGTAACACGTGAACCCTTTCACCAGCCTTAAAAGGTAAAAGACACAAACAGTGACGTGTAGCTCGCACACTCGAACATGGAGATAGGAGAAAGTGAGATGCTGGGTAAGACGGAGCCTAAGCAGTGTGAGTGTCTGATCTGTGCTCTTTCACTGAGTAACAGCTTTTAATTTAGAGCCCTGTCTTAGAGAGAGAGAGAGAGAGAGAGAGAGAGAGAGAGAGAGAGAGAGAGAGA
>JAOUQZ010080532.1:0-17379 GCA_028564935.1 Neosilurus hyrtlii
TTTATTATTTTTTTTACTTGACCCATTAACTGTAACTACACCAGCAATGACGGTAAAGCCATCTGTAAATATGAAGAAATGATGAAACAAGTTTGGCAATGAATAGCTTTGAAATATGACATCAAATCTCTGGAGTGAAAACAGAGGGATATTAGAGTGACTTATTCATGAAGGACATGAAGGTTAAGTGGTGGAGATGGGAAAAAGATCAAAAGATTAAATTGGTCCTCAGTGAATTGGTTTTTATTTATTTATTTATTTGTTTATTTTTTAAGTGCGCTGTAGAGATCATGTGATCTGCAGCCAGGAAAGATTAACGGCACAGTTTTGCAGTTTATGGAAAAGAAAATCTTTTTGAACATGCAAAGCTTATTGGTTTCATTAAACATAAAAAAACCCCTAAAACAAACACTTTGGTTGGAATGCATTCTTGATGCACATGAAAACAGGGGAAAATGCAGGCACAAATCCAATGATGAGTCTGGAAGGCCTTTAGTACTAACACTTTCAGTACAACATACAGCAGATGATGTTTCTCCTTCATTTATTCATTTGCAGAACTATTTAATCCTACTATGGTAGAGCTCATCTCAGCCGACACTGGGTGAAAGCGAGGTACACCCTAAACGACGTGCTGTGAGTTGCATGGCCAACACACACACACACACACACACAACCAATTACACTAACATCTGGTTCAATTTGGAGCAGCCGGTTAGCATACTGTGCATGTCTTTAGATTGTTGGAGGAAACTGGAGTACCTGGAGGAAACCCACACAAGCACGGAAGAACATGCAAACTCCACACAAAAAGAAAGTTACCATTGATAGAAATGCTAATCACTACTTAGCATCAAAAATACTGTAATTACCTCTGCCAGGTGGTTGTTTTCACATTTGTTAGTTTGACTGTCTGTTTGTTTGTTTGTGTGCAACATAACTAAAAAGTTATCCTCTGGTTTTGATGATTTTTTTTTTCCTAAAGAAGGGGGTGGTAACAGAAAAAAAAAAAACATTTTATTTTACAGGTGATTCTTACATGTGATCATGTTTTAAAAAATTCCAAAATCCTGAAAAATACTTCTTTAACATGGGGAGAAACAAAAAAAAATCTCAGTCAAATCTTATCGTATTTAGTTCTAATAGCACTGATTGGCGTAAGCCAGATGTTACTATATTTAGAATGGGCTTCTGCACATGCGTATGTTGGCAGGGCCAAGTAGTACAACTTTTCCATGCTGCACAGCAGAGATTCCATGAGAAAATAGCTTTACATTATTACAGTTATCGGACAAAATTCTATCTATGGTAAAGTTGCAGATATGGTGAACTAACTGTGAATGCTGTTTCACTGGAGCAGAGGTAAGCCTACCAGTCTCTGGAGTCCTATAATTATTCCATAAGTGGATAGGTGCAAGAAGTAACGATGAATTCTTGCCGAAATTAATGTGTTCTTATGGGTCAGGTACGTTTTTTGTTTAACCTTGACACTAGCACGCAGCTGCGTAAACCTATCTGTGTGTGGCTCAGTGCGAGTGAAGCTCAACATTAAAATTTCAGTGTTGGAAAATGTTTAAATATTGAAAAAGATATAACTATGATTACATTTGGGCGATTGATATATGCGTACAGTACAGCGATTTATCTATGAGTGCAGTAGTTCTGAACTGTGGACTTCTGTTTGTTGTTAAAATAAATTTGCGAAACATGATTTGCTTGCGATATAGTTATTTATAATGAGTGTCTTATTTAAAAATAAACAGCTTATTTATATGTAAATAAACACGCTATGTGTCGGTACAAAGAAGCAGATGCTAACAGCTACGACCTGACTCAGTATAACTTACACTCACTGCAGCTAAATCAGCCGTAAAAGCTCACAACACTTTCCCTCAGTCTGTGATTTGCTTACGATATAATTATATACGAGTGTCTTTCTCATAAATATAAACAAAACATATACATCATCCGGCTATAAAATGGTCACTTGAAACACAGGATCCAAATCATTGGCTTCTTCCCAAGGATTCCAGCTATCTCTTCAGCTCACCAACAGAATGTTGACTGATATCAGCGTGTAAACTTCTCCAGAACTTGCCTGACTCACATACCGTCTCAGTGCAGGAGGACTAATCCTTGTCCTCCTTGGCCCGATGTGTGTACTACGTATCACGCCACACAGAAAGTGGTGACATAGAATCTTTCTGCACAATTCACACCAGGAATGTAGAGTTGTGTATACCTCTAAAATTTTGGCTGCAGAATTTTTCCGAATTTTAAAAGAGAAAGATAATACATCAGATTCTGAATTGTATTGAATAAACACCTCAATATGGGGTGTGACCTTATGGCCTGGTGGAGGTTTGCGCTCTTTTGAGTGCTTCTAGTTTGAACTATAGAGATATCTGTTTACATTTACTTTTTCTGACATTTTCCAACAAAGCAAATGCATGTTTTGGTGTTTTTCAGTAATATCTCTACATCAAAGGGTAGGGGGGGCTTACTTTGTAAGTTCATATCTTTATAGTTTATATCTTTATAGTTAGTTCTGTGGAATCAATCCACATTCCACAGCTGCAGATCTTTGTCAAGGTCGGGTGCAGGAAAAGAGTGTAAAAGGGTTGACACTGACATTTTATTCAATCTACTGGTATGTTTTCTTTATCGGAAACTGAAAGAAGATGCACAAGGGAAAAGTATATTCACAGATAAGTACCCGAGTTTAGGGCTGACCCTGGGACGTGGTGCTGTGAGGTGGTTATGCTGTGAGCTACACCACAACACCTCCCAAACCACAGCTTGAGAAGTCATAATGTCTGCTCAGGCATGTTCAGGTTATTCTGCCTTTCATCTGCCGTCCATATAGACTGCAAATTTTCAATTAGGCATGCCGTGATCACATATCGATCTGTCTAACAAGGGATTTAAAAGACGTCTCATGTCATACCCATCATTAGTTCTTATCCTTATCCTCCCTGTATGAAGGCATACAAACGTTTACAGTAAAATCTTACCACAGAAGGAAATAAAGCCTCAAGTCATAGTTTAATTACTTCTATTATCCAAAGCAACTCTGGAAATGAATTCAAACCCATTAATACACACCTGTACAGTATGACTGTACTTCAAAAAGGTTCATTAACATCTCGACTTGAAGCCTCGGGCTCACATGACCGAAATGACTTCATGGTAGATGAATTGTTACTTTCTGTATCTTTTTCCTATGAATACCATAATTTCTTGATGAGTGATAATCGGGGTAGATGTTCAGATTATATACTCATAAAGGTGATAGTTAAATAATCTGATAATAATATAAAACTGTTATTTTTTTGTGCTGATTTCATGCCAGCAGATAATAGAGGTAGATTTTCAGATTCCAAAAAAAGTGATAACTCATATCTATTTTCAGTTATCACCTTTCAAGATCTGCTATAATATTACCACCTCTATTAATTTGTGAAAAATTTTTTACCCATTTGAACCATAGGACCCCCCTATAGAATTATATTATTACAACATTTTATATTCCCCTTTAAACTAGATTTCTGGGCCAAAACATGGGAGTAAAACAGACACTGGGGTGTTTATCTATCTGATGAGTTCAAGTTTATATTTATCTAGCACTGAGAATCTTGGTATGAAATATGGTATAAAATCAGAGTGAGTTGAACCCGACCTTTTTTCTCCTGGATAGTTTCAAGATACAGAATCAGTATCGTGTCAAACTGTCACAGGGTTCACATTAAAAAGTTTAAGCATTTGCATGGTTTTTGTTGGTGTATTTGTTGTTATAGTTTTTGGAACCTTTTTGATGAAATATATTACTTATTTAAGGGATATAAATTTAAATATTTCATTATAAATATTTTTTATTTAAGAGAATATTTTTGGGTGACCCTGCTGCTCAGTGTTTATCACTGTCACCTTACAGCGGCTAGGTTCAAGGACCAGACTCTCAGCCAAAGGTGTTCTGTGACCAGTGCTTGTGTGGGTTTCCTCAGGGTACTCTGATTTCCTCCAGTGGCCTAAAAACATGCACATTAGCTACATTGGCTACTCTCAATTTCCCATCAGTGGGAATGGTTGTTTGTATCTATGTTGGTCCTCTAATAGACTGTTGAGGGTGTAACCCTGCCTCTCGCCTGTAGTTAGCTGGGATTGGCTCCAGCGACCATGAGAGATAAGCAGTAATAAATAAATCTATGAAAAAACACACACTTGTAATGTCATGTCAGTGCTATGTTCAAAAATCTCATTGATATGTACTGCTACTGTTTACTACAAGGGCCAGAAAATAAGGACCCACCAGAGAGAAAATAGCTATCAGAATTAAAATATAGAGGCAGAAAATGTTTATCTCCTTCCAGTGAAAATGCTGTTCATATGATACGTGCCAAATATTTTGATTCTGTGTTTTAACAGTGTGTAGCTGGTTTTTGATTAAATAAACATGTTCCAACATACCAGTCTGAATTATCTGGATTATGTTTATTAGGACATTTCTTTACACCAAAAGGAATAACTGATTGCGAAACGTTTGAGAACATTTAAGCATGTGTAAATAGATTACATGACATAAATAAAAAATAAACTAAAAAAACACCAACATTAATAATTGTTGGAAAGCAAAGCGACAAGCAGGAACAGACAAAGTATGCGGGGTATGTCTCACACGTGTCCAATCAGAACAAGAGATGATTCACAAGAAGTGTTTTGTGAGGGGAAAAAAATTACATCAGGTTTTTATTTAAAGGGAAGCAAACAACCTCTAAATTCAGAGTACAATCAATATATATATATATATATATATAATAAAAAGATAATAATTGTTTTTGTTTTTATACATTCTAGCACATAAAAATATTTTCAAACAAAAACAACATAAAAGCCATACAATCGTATTCAGGAACAAATGCACTGGCATGTATTAGCTATGTACGTCAATACAGGAACTAGACTAGACATAGGGTGCATCTCAACGCCCTTATATTGCATCCTCATTTCTCTCACTTGCGTCTAATTCTTGCATCTCAGTCCATCCCACTAAGGAAACAAGGAGAACTGTGAGGGAATGATGTGAGGAGCGTGCGATCGAGAAAATGTGTTTTAAAAGTAATGAGATGTCGTCGTTTTTTTTTGTTTGTTTGTTTTTGTTTTTTTACAACTAACGTGACTTTATCGGCCTGCTGCGAGGAACAGGGCTCTAGTTCTGGAAGTGCGGGAAGACTTCATGCTATTCTGTGTTAACCGACTCATTAAGAATGGATAGAAAACAGATGTCAGATTTGCTTCCATGATGCTCTGAGCTTTGCCAGCTATCAGCTCATATCCCAAGTGAGGCCATGAAAATAACTGTTAAATACATATATATTCAATTTATATTGATGCAACTATTGTAATATATTTTTTTCTTTTAATATATATCTTGGATATTAAATGGCACCAATTTAGTTCAGCACCATGTTTGGTTAAAGCTTTGTCTCACATATTACTTTACAGACAATGGTAGACAGATTTTTGACTCCCTGAATCAACCAGCATCATCCTGGTCCAGCCACTTACATTGGGATGATCGACAAATGGGAGGGCATGGTGTTCGTTCCTGGAAAGTTTGAATGTTTTGAAATTTGCTATGGGTCAAGTACCAGATAAATTCAATCTGAGTTTCTTAATCCAGCTACAGCATCTTCATTTGCATACTACCTCCACCCATATTTGTGATAGACCACCTTTTAAATATGTCAGAATCGCACCGGGAGTCCCAACCACAGCTGGCTATAGCACTATATTCCGACAGCTCATTGGTCCGACAGCACTAACCCTATCCCAACTGAACTGAGTAGGGTGTACAACTGATTTATGAAAGGTGCCCACATTATATGTGTAGGGCTATCTGACCAATGGGTTGCCGGCACATATAGTCTTCCCCGCCTTTGTTCTAAAGTATTACTGTTAGTTTTTGCAATGTTAGTGTTGCTCACATTAAAATTACACTGGCATGGCAGAAAATGTTAGCGCAAGCCAATAGTAGTGTACCTTCAGTGTATCGTATGGAGCATCATGCTTAACATTAAAAGTAAATCACAAAATGAAGCAGGAGGCAATATTCCAAAATCATTAATTATGTTTCACTTCACTGTAACAATTCAAGCACCTCCTGTGAGTCGAGAACAGTAAAACAGTTCAAAAACATACAGTACAGTTTTTTTTTTACAGCTGACCAGTCAAGCTCTGCAGCATTAGCTTTGTTAGATAGCTTTGATTATTTTAAGTATATAGCCGGTGTTCTTGGTTAGATGATCTTGCTCGACTAAAAAGTTCAATACTCCTTAATTTTGGATATAAACTGGATTGAGAAGAGGTTTTTCGTCGACCATTCTTTATCAATGGAAAGGAGATTGGCGTTATTGCTCTCCACCATGACTTCGTCCTCCTCGTTGAAAACGTAGGAGACCTCTGAGAACACAGATTTACACCAATATTTCTCCTTATAAACAGTTTCGTACACAGTCAGAATGGTTGAGGTACCGCCCCATTTAGTGTACCGAACGATTTTGTGAGACAGATTGAGCTGCTTTTCATCCTGATCGAATTTGCAGTACGTTAACTGCAGGCTGAGTCTGTATATGCCTTCTTGAGGTATGATCAGAGGCGTGCAGCTGTTTTTGCAGAAGTCGCTCATTTGTATATGATAAGGCTTCCATGTTAGATTTGCTTTCTTCGAAACATGCTCTTGATTAACTGTAGAAGGAACAAACAGTGTGTATTAATGCATATGCCCGTTAATGTGAAATATAGTATACACATACAGATATGGAAAAAAGCACAATTTGATAATTAAGGCACACGTCAATACTGATAGCGGAATCCCTAGCCTACTTACAATTAATCTAAGAGCCTGTGTTTAGCTGTGTGTTTAGCTGTGTGTTCAGCCCTGTGTTTAGCTTTGTGTTTACCCCATTTTGCTTTGCTTGGTATTTAGCCCTATTTAGCTTTGTGCTTAGCTTTGGTTTTACCCATGTTTTTAGTCTTTTATTTAGCTTTGTGTTTATCTCTGTGTTTGACCCTGTGTTTGACCCTGTGTTTAGCTGTGTGTTTGGCCCCGTATTTAGCTTTTTGTTTATCTTTGTGTTTAGCCCTGTGTTTAGCTTTTTGTTTAGCTTTGTGTTTACCCATGTGTTTGTTCAGCTTTTTGTTTAGCTTAGGGTTTACCCATGTGTTAAGCTGTTTGTTTATCTTTGTGTTTAGCCCTGTGTTTAGCTTTTTGTTTAGTTTTTTGCTCATCTTTGTGTTTAACTTTGTGTTTAACTTTGTGTTGACCCATGTGTTTAGCTTTTTGTTTAGCTTTGTGTTTAGCTTTTGGTTTAGCCCTGTATTTAGCTTTGTGTTTAGTTTTGTGTTTAGCCTTGTGTTTACCCATGTGTTTGTTCAGCTTTTTGTTTAGCTTGTGTTTACCCATGTGTTTAGCTTTGTGTTTAGCTATGTGTTTACCCATGTTTGTTTAGCTTTTTGTTTACCCATCTGTTTAGCTTTTTGTTTAGCTTTGTGTTTAGCTTGTGTTTAGCCTTGTATTAGGCTTTTTGTTTAGCCCTGTGTTTAGCATGTGTTTAGCCCTTTGTTTAGCTTTTTGTTTAGGTTTTTGTTTAGCTTTGTGTTGAGATTTTTTTAGCTTTGTGTTTATCCCTGTATTTAGCTTTGTGTTTAGCTTTTTGTTTAGCTTTGTGTTAAGCCCTGTATTTAGCGTTTTGTTTAGAGTTTTTTTAGCTTTGTGTTTAGATTTTTGTTTAGCTTTGTGTTTAGATTTTTGTTCAGTTTTGGGTTAAGCTCTGTTTTTAGCTTTTTGTTTAACTTTGTGTTTAGCTCTGTTTTTAGCCCTTTGTTTAGCTTTGTTTAGCTTTGTGTTTAGCTTTTTGTTTAGCCTTGTGTTTAGCTTTGTGTTTACCCATGTGTTTAGCTTTTTGTTTCGCTTTGTGTTTAGCTCTCTGTTTAGCCCTGTATTAAGCTTTGTGTTTAGCCCTGTATTTGACTTTTTGTTTAGATTTTTGTTTAGCCCAGTGTTTAGCCCTGTGTTTAGCTTTTTGTTTAGATTTTTGTTTAGCCCAGTGTTTAGCTTTTTGTTTATCCCTGTGTTTAGCCCTTTGTTTAGCTTTGTGTTTAGCTTTTTGCTTAGCTTTTTGTTTAGCTCTTTGTTAAGATTTGTGTTTAGCTTTTTGTTTAGCTTTTTGATAAGCTTTTTGCTTAGCTTTGTGTTTACCCATGTGTTTAGCTTTTTGTTTAGCTTTTTGTTTAGCCCTGTGTTTAGCTTTGTGTTTAGCTTTGTGTTTAGCTTTGTGTTTAGCTTTGTGTTAAGCTTTTTGTTAAGATTTGTGTTTAGCTTTTTGTTTAGCTTTGTGTTAATCTGTTTGTTAAGCTTTATGTTTACCCATGTGTTTAGCTTTTTGTTTAGCCCTGTGTTTAGCTTGTGTTTAGCCCTGTGAGCCTCTCACTGACCCTGACAGATAAGCAGTACAAATAATGGATGAATGGATGGATGTTAATAGTGATATAATTACAAATCACTGCCATTTTGCACAGTGTTGTCTATTTTTTAGCAAGTGAACACACATTAAAGCTTGTCACATCCTTTCACCTGGCGTTAGATGCTGGTGTAAAAATCTTTTTGTTTATTTTTGAAAAAGAGTGAAGGAGAATGGTATGAGATCGATATGCAATGGCAGTATCACCCCAATTGTTTACATATTCTCAGTTTTACTAAATGAATAATCGTTTCAGCTTGATAGCCTTTCAGAGCAATCATGATAGCTCCCACTTAGTCTCGTGTTTATACAACGTTGATCATCAACCACAGACCTTTCACTTTTGGCAGTGGGAAAACGATTTCATCAGCTGTCAGGACTCTTAAATCAATCCCTCAATGACTCAAACACACACTTATTAGATTTCACTTCTTCTTTCAAATTTCTTCCCTCGTTTGCTGATGTTCAAGTGCGGAACTGTGACCTTCCAGGAGAACGCATTTCATTTCCCATTCCTGACACTTAGGAAGGAGGAACGGCAACCAGAAGTTTGTTTTACACTCCCTGCATATTACTGAGACATGAAATGCTAATTTTGTGGGGCTAATAAGCCAGATTTACAAATTTCTAATGCTCAACTTGAGCGGCATGTTGTTGTAGTGGTTAGCAAAATCCTGACCACCCATGCATGGAATTTCAGCAGACTTGGTGGGGACAATACCCTACCTGAGTACCAACAATGATTTGATTTTGGAATGTCAAGGTCAAAGATAAAGGTCAGTGTAAGGTCATAAAATTTTGGAATATAGAGTGCCTATAACTTTAAAATGACTGCTGATAGGCATGCCATTACTATGGAACACTAATAAGAAACCATATATGGACTTTCAAATGAGACCATTACATTTGTCCTTCAGTGACCTTGAAAGGTGAAACTCTAGCCATCTAATACATCTTTCAAACAAGATAGTTTTTTTATATAATTTGGTTACCTCTACATACTTTAGAACATATCATGAGATGAGCGAATGGATACATAAATTACCATAAACGGCGTAGTTACTACATTATGCATGCTGTGTGGTGCTCAGTTTTGTCTGCCTCATACATGAGTAAGGCTTGTGAATATACTCTGTAGGCATCTATAGTTCGGCTAGATAGCAACCCCTCCCATCCCTCAAGTCATGTTCCTCCAGTGAACCTGCATTAGTCTGATGGGACGGTGAAAGCTCTGACAGATCATCTGAGCTCGAAATGTTTTTTTGGCGTGTCATTACAGAATTCCTGATGTCATGTTTAAGATTATGTGAGTGTGTAGCAGTGAGAAATGTTTACTTACTGCTCAGAGAGGCCATGAGAGGTGTCAAAACATTTGCTTCATCAACTTGTTCATTGCCATAATGGTATTCTTTGTGTGATTCTAGAAAATTGTGGGGGTGGGGGGGGGGGTGGAAAAGAAGTGTATTTCAGGTTTGTCCAGTTCTACAATCATAAATCAAATATAAATGGAAGTTATGTTGAATTTTTGCCAAAAAATTAAAATATTGTGCTGCCACAATGCTGCCACTGTACTAAAAGCTATTACAAATTACCATTTTCCTTTTTCTTGATCAGGTTTTCATTATTCTGCTGAAGAAAACACAATAGAAGAACAGATTAGTCCCAGATCATAAAAGAAATTCATCTTTAATCTTCATTTTAAAGCCTATTAAAGTGTTAAAAAAAGTTCACAGATTGATGCCTTTCTAAATCTACTCAATGATTTGTAATATTGTTGCCAGACATCAAGATCAAATGCAAATACCAAACATTACCCCGAGGGGCGTGGTGGGGTAAAATTCTTGCTGAAGTGCCATTTGGCTCTCCTGCAGTGTTTGGATTGGATCTCTCAACTGCTCCTACTACCTACAAGGGTACTTATTTAAAATATGTTATTACTGGAATAAGGTGCACTGACATCATTCCAGTTACTGGAATAAGTTGCACTGACATCCATATGATTCCAGGTTGACATGCTGAAACGTGCACAGCCTGGCCATACACACGAATCGTGATTCCAGTCTTACGCTCAAGCAAAAGCATTTTCAGTGAATTGTGAACGCTTGCAGAAATCAGTAAAAGTGTGTGTTAAGTGATATAAGACCTTGTGACTGTGGTGTAAGTATTAACATGACTATCCATTCTTTGCCTTCTCCTCCTCCTCTTCATCTTCTTGCTCCTATTAGATTCTCCGAATCTCCTTCACATCAGGTCTAAAGGTTAAAACTTTGATATTTGAACACTTTTCCTCTCCATACGTATCATTCTGTCATTCTGGGAAGCTTATGTGATATTTTTGATTGTAGAATTGTTTCAAGCTTCTCACATGCAATCTACATGGATCAAAGATTGTTTATGACATAAAGAGAGTGGAAGAAAGAGTGAGTGAGATAAAGAGAGAGATAAAGAGAGAGAGGGGCAGAGAGAGAGACAGAGGGGGGAACAGATAGATAGATGAAGATAAAGAGGAAGAGTGGTAGAAAGCAGAAAATGCTCATAGAGACTGAAGTAAAGAGACACCTGCACGTGTCCTCACACAGTCTAAGATGTTTATTATAGTAGTTACTATTCATTCATTCACTCATTTTCCAAGCCACTTAATCCTAATTAGGGTCGCGGCGAGGCTGGCGCCCATCACAGCCAACTCTGGGTGAGGGCAGAGTACACCCTGGACAGCTCGCCAGGCCATTGCATTATTATTATTATTGTTGTTGTTATTATTATTACTATTATTATTACTGTCTGTATAAACACATTTATTTATACATTTTTTTATACACTCTTATACGATATCACAAGCCAATGAGGAGAAAAAAGAATAGAGAGGGATGAGAGAGATTCATCATTATTATGGGGTCTTTTGCTTGCAGACTCTCTGGAACTGGAACATCATTATCATTGTAGAAAACCACACACAACAACAACAACAGCAACCACTAAAATATGTATAATTTGCATATAATTTTTTTGGGTGCATCTGTTTAACCCATGAATAAAACAGATCACAGGGTGGAATGCAATAGCAATTAAAGGTAAGCCCTGTTTAATAAATGAATAATTAGATGAATTTGACTTATTCACGCTTGCATCACCTCCATGCCTTATTTCCTTCATTAACAGCATACCTGGTTACACAACTGGAACACCTGGAGGCACGAGTAGCCTGAGGGTCTGTAGGTGTCGTAAGGGTTAAAAAATGCTTCTGCAGCATTCTTTTCTTTAGAGCATGCATTCCAGGAATGACACCATCAGCACCGGTCGGAGTGTCCGAAAGCTCTACACCAATCACATAGGTTTCCACTTTTGCACTTTAATAAGCACATGCGCTCGAGCTGGCACGGATACAAGTGAAACCTGATGATCCTCAGATCAGATCCGCCAGGGATCACATCTGATCTAGTGCAGCACGAGGGGTCAATATCAATATTAATATCAAAATCAGTAAATGTGCTTGATATTGAGCTATTAAAGTCAAAAGTGCAGGATCTTTATTATTTATATGATTTGTATTCTGAAAGTTTTCAAAAAAAATTAGATTTTTTTATTGTATATATTTTTCATTTTATTTATGAATATATTTTAATAGTAGTCTCAGATTTTTGGACTTCAGTGTAGATGCACTGGTCCTAATATTCAACATTTTAAATGAATAAAAATATTAGAGCCTAGAAATAAAGAAAAGAAATAAACAAAGAAAGAAATAAAGAAAACAGGAAAGAAAGAAAGAAAACAGGAAAGAAAGTAAGAAAAGAAAGAAAGAAAGAAAAGAAATAAACAAAGAAAGAAAAGAAATAAACAAAGAATGAAAAGAAATTAAGAAAAGAAAGAAACCAGGAAAGAAAGAAAAGAAAGAAAGAAAGAAAGCAAGAAAGAAAATAAAGAAAAGAAATAAACAAAAAAAGAAAGAAAGAAAAGAGGAAAAACAGACAGACAGACAGACAGACAGACGGCCACCTTGCTTCCTCGGAACTGCTGAATGTAAAGCAGGGCACAGAACGTCGTGCAGGTGATGAGGAGGATGAAGATGATGATGCGGCTGATGCAGATCTCGCGCCGGAGTTTGCGGTGGTTGCGCATCATTGCGTGCGACTCCATAAACACGCTGTAGGGTTCGCGCAGCTCGCGCTCGTCTTTCATTTCCATGCTCGGTCTTTAGATATCCAGCTCACCAAAGCTGCCAGTGCAATCTGACATCCTTCTTCTCCCAACGCGCCACTATTTATACGCTAATTTCTCCGACGCCCCAAAACAACTTCTCTGCGCACGATCTCTCTCTCTTTCTCTCTCTCTCTCTCTCTCTCGCTCTCTCTCTCTCTTTACGCACGCGTCCTTAATTATTCCGCGCTTCCTGCCCAGCCCACTTCAGTCTCCTTGCACACCCACTCACACACACTTTGAATGACTGCTATGGCCGCCAACCAAATTTTTTTCCGCTTTTTCCAGGGGAAGTAAGGGAGAAATCTCTGTAGAGAGAAAGAAACCATGAGTCAGCAGTGATGATGAAACCACCGTAATAACAATAAAAAAGGAGAAACCCACATGCAAAAGCTTTAGTTAATGATTACATGTTAAAATCTCAGCTGCAGGCTGGATCTTTTCACACACTTTCATCATCGTCATCGTCTTCATCAGGTTTCGGGGGCAGCAGGTTAAGCAGTGATGTCCACACGTCCCTCTCCACTTCCTCCACTTCCTCCAGCTCTTCCTCGGGGACACTGAGGCGTTCCCAGACCAACTGTGAGACATTGTCCCTCCAGCGTGTTCTGGGTCGACCCCGGGGTCTCTTCCCGGTTGGACATGCCCAAAAGACCACACCAGGGAGGCCCGAGCCACCTCAACTGGCTCCTCTCAACAGCGCGGTTCTACTCCGAGCTCCTCCCGGATGGCCGAGCTTCTCACCCTATCACTGAGGGAGAGTCCCGCCACCCTGCAAAGGAAGCTCATTGCAGCCGCTTGTATCCGCAATTTTATTCTTGTTTTTTCGGTCACTACCCAAAGCTTGAGACCAAAGGTGAGGGTAGGAACATAGCTCTACTGATAAATTGAGAGCTTTGCCTTTCTGCACCCTCTTTACCACGACGGACCGGTACAAGCGCCACTTTACAGCAGAGAGATGGGTTCCATTTGTTCTAGGAGCTCAAGAGGTAATTTCAGTCATGATTCGGTTCAACAGCAGTATCCAGGAAAGGCCTCATCTTTGAGGAGAAGACAAAGTTCAAGTTGTCAAAAAATGTATGAAAAACTTATTAAATGTCTAAAAATAAAGTTTCTCCAGGAAAGATAGCAAGTGATGTGGATATTTCACCCTCTCTGGTGTACAATATTATGAAAGAGTTCAAAGAATCTGAATGGATTAGGAACCATCAAACAGTGTAAAGATTGATTGTGGTCAGATGAATCACTATTCCAGATGAATCACTATTCCAGATGAATCACTATTCCAGATGAATTAGTATTCCAGGTTTTCCAGCATTCCCCAAAATACACTTGGTGAAGGTAACTTACACTTCCATCCCGCATTAATGCAGAAAATACACTGATATTTTGCAGTATCATCTTTTCCAGGGACACAAAACCCCATTCTGTATACATTACAAAGGCGTAGTTGCCGAAGAAGAGTGTGCAGGTGCTCGACTGACCAGTCTGTAGTCCTGACCTGTCTCCATTATAGAATATGCGGAGAATTTTAAAATGGAAAACATGACAACGACCCAGTACTGTTACACACCTTTGAACACCTAAAACACTTCATCACTTGAGGTCTTCAGTCCCTAAACTCATTTGCTGTACTGCTTAATACCTTAAAACCCTGAACAGCTCGCCAATCCATCGCAGGGCTAAAACACACAACCATTCACACTTGCACTCACACCTAGGGGCAATTTGGAACAGCCAGTTAGCCTGCTGTGCATGTCTTTGGACTGTCGGAGGTTGAAATTAGTTTATTTAACCACACAACCCGTATCTGTGGAAATGTTGTGATGGTGTTTATATTTAAAAAATAAAAATGTTTAAAGCAACTGGTGTTGCCAACAACAGTGTAAGCTGGCTAGAAATATTTTTGTTACTAACTTGAAACTGTAATGCAGTTTCCTCGGGTGGGACTCGGGCATTTCCAGCACTGTCCTTGGAATTGTGAAACGAATGGAATGTGGAATTGCTGTTGCTTTCCAGTCAGCAGGAACAGGTCTGACTCTCCTCTGAGCTCTCTTTGCAGAGTAGAAGTTGACTCTTTATTTTTAGGAATGCTCTGAGTGAACAAGTTATTCTGGAATTATCATTATCAAAAGGGAAAAAATTTAACATGAGCAGGTGGAAGAGGAATCTTTGTAAACACTCAGGTTTCCCCATGGAAGAGCTGGAAGAAGTTGCTGTGGAAAGGGATGTCTGGACCTCACTACTTAGGCTGCTGCCCCCGCGACCCGACGCTGGACCAAGAGATGAAGATGAAGAAGAGAAGAAGATGAAAGCCGAAGACAAATATACGTACACACATGTTGTGCTGATATGATCAAAGTAGAAACATGGGAATAAATTGGGATAAGAGCAAGATGTTCTTCCTGTACAGGCTGCAACAGATATGAGAACAGATTGGGACAGGAGCAAAAACCCGCTCTCATGTGACTCACTAGTGAAGACTCATCAGCCTGTTTTGTTTTGTTTTATCTCTTTGTCTTTTTTTTCCTTCTTTCTGTTGTGAGATATGCACTTTGTGAAATGTTCAAACCTTAAGGAAATCCAGACCCGGATTATAATAAAGGGGAGGTGGGAATGAAGTCCTAAAACCTGGGCTCAGAGAGGGCACCTGGTTGGTTGTAGTTCATGTTAGTTTGTGATATGCATAAATATATATCTAGAATTGCTCTCAGAGAGTGCAATCCTCCACCAAGTGAAAAATAATAATAATACAAAGTACACAGCACCCCCTGCTGGACATGCTTTATTATCACATTCATTCATTCATTCATTCATTTTCTAGGTCACTAAATCCTAGTTAGGGTCACGGGGAGGCTGGCGCCTATCTCAGCCAACTCCGGGCGAAGGCGGAGTGAAGCCTGAGCAGCTCACCAGGCCTAATACCACATGACCAAAAAAACCCCCCCGAAAAACAGGAAAAAAATCTCCTATCTCTCAATGTTTTCAATTCTTTAAATAATTCTGTCGTGAGACAGTCTGAATCTTGTTCAAGGCCATTTTTGTGTAGAGTTTGCAAGTTCTCCTTGTGCTTGCAGGCATTTCCAAAGGCATTTAGATTAGGTCAAATCACCTACTGAGGAAAACCACACATGCATGAGAAAAACATACAAACTCCCCATAGAAATGCCCTCAGCAAGCCCAGGACTCGAACCCAGGACCTTTTTGCTGTGAGGTGGACATGCTAACCATTACACTGCTACATCTTTTGTGTGAAAGATGATAAAAACAGTGAAGGGTATGAGTGGTGATGAAAAGGAAGATGAAAAGATGAAGAGGACTGTTACAGAGAGGGACTGGAATCTGTGCAGATGTGGTGAGTTTTTTTTCAGCACAATTTCCAGTGTTCCAGACTTTTATTTATATATTTTTTTACTGTTTTGTTGATATAGTAACTTTCAACGGTACAGAAAGTCATTCCACACCTGGACCGGAGTGTTTGTGGTCAAAGACTGTACATTATTACAGCACACCGTTGTTTTGGAATGTGTTTAAGAAACCTTATCTCAGAGCCCATCCTTTCTTGCAGTATATTTTCAGTTGCACAATACAGAGGGTAATTCCCCAATATTAAAACTCATCAGATGTGAAATCTCTTGAATAAAGGAATAAAAGAACTGGAAGCAGTGCCTTAAGGCTTGTGTGTGTGTGTGTGTGTGTGTGTGTTTTTTTTTTTTTTTTTTTTTGGGGGGGGGGGGGGGGGGGGGGGGGGGGCTAGGATGGTAGTATCACTGAGTGGGCAGGTAAGTAAGAAGGTGATGATGTCACAGAGAGGCGATACATTTTTCCAAATAGTTTTGATATTTTATTCTATGATACTGATAGTTTTTATTCTTCAAATATAGGAGTCATAATAAGCATTTCACTACTTTTTCTTTTTTACGATTTTCTATATGACAAATTTGAATTCATCATGACAGAGAGACTGAAAAGATAAAAAGAGGCAAAGAGACAGAAGGATACACTCTGATCCTGTAAGAGCATCCCACAGTAAGGACAGCTCATATATATATATATATATATATGACATATAATACCAAAAAGCTTGTTTATACTATTTATATATTTACTGATTTCAAGCATAAAAGTGTACGAGATGCATCACTCAGTGAATCCATCATTTACTGCGACATATTAACGTGATGGTGACGGATGAGTATTAGCTATTGTGGGATGTCCTGTGTAATTTGCACACCACTTAGCGTTGCTCTACCAGAGGTCAAAGTCCGTGTCCTTCTGTCCCATTTTCCTTCTGACACTTTGTTATGACATCCCCCTAGTGTGTCCTACTCTGTGATGTGACATCCCAACCCCATGGCTTTACATATGCTTCTAATTTCCAACCCTGATTTGTCTCCCTAATTGAGTTGGGACTAATTAGCTCCCCATCAGACATCTCTTCTCGTTTTCTACTGACAGCCACCAACCAGGGAGGGCGAATGCCATGTTTTTTCTTTGTGGCTCATGATTTCAGCCAACTGCAATTTTATTTTAAGTGCTTTTCGCCCTTTTCTACATGCATGAGACTACAGATGACCACGATTGAAAAATGTATATAAATACACACACACACACACACACACACACACACACACACACACACACACACACACACACACATTTCCCA